>JARQZK010000884.1:47500-130000 GCA_030704885.1 Cynegetis impunctata | reverse complement strand
CACTAAGTTATGAGGATAAAGTTTTGATAAAAACATTGCGACCTACCCCTGAATTAAACAATTTGGTGCAGCGTAACAGACAACAAAACCGCGGTTTTAATACAAGGAATTATGAGAGACATCCTTGCCTAACCGGATCACAGGTAAAAAATAAATTATTGTGTTGGCAGTGTTTACTTTTTACTAGTGACAATGTCTCTGTTTGGGGCCGCTTAGGATTTGAGGATTTAATTCTATACCTAGTTGAATGTGAGGAATTTTTCACCGATAAAGTAACTTTAAATACAGCACGCGGATTAATATCTTACTTACAAGATAAGGAATTTATATATTTTTTAAACATCTTCAATTTAATTTTTGAACAAACAGAAATAGTTTTTCAAATCTTACAGCACAAGTTTTCAGATGTAATTTACTCACGAAATCGGCTCAAGTTTCTTTTGGAAAAAAGTTATTTTAAAAAACTATTTTCTGCATTTCAGACTACTGATGATTAGACTCAATTTAGCCCAAAACGAAAGAAATTCAGTTACGCAGATATGGAGCTTCACTATAAGCAAATATTTTATGAAATTTTGGATATTATTAGGGGTCAAATAGAAAGAAGGTTCTCTGATTTGAAAGAACTGCATTTCTTCGACTTACTCAATAAAAATTTGTTAACCGGATTTTCGGCTAATTTTCCAGATAACCTTTTGGAAAATTTATGTCAAAAATACACTTTTTTTGATAAGGTGGCAATAAAAAGTGAACTGTGTGTTGTTTATAATGACAATGAAATTTTGGGGCAAAATGAAAATCATGTGAGGACTATTAAATACCTTTTTGATAATGATTTGAACCAAGATTTACCCCAAGTTTTAAACTCTTATGTCTAATTGTTTCTATCCCGGTGACATCGGCTTCCGTAGAGCACTCGTTTTCCACTCTTAAGAGAATTAAAACTTATTTACGAAATTCAATGAGCCAGGATCGTTTGAAAAATATTAGTTTGTTGTCTATTGAAAAGGAATTGGTAAAACTTTTGGCGAAAGACAAAAAATTTTATGAGGATATTATAGATCATTTTGCTAACGTTAAAGATCGCAGAATCCCTCTAATCTTCAAAAATATATAATAACTTTTTATTTGCTCTCACCAGCTGTTAACAAATTCGTTAAGTAGGAAGGTAGGTACCTATTTTGTGAAAGAAAAAAAATTTGATGAATAGATGAATTGATTAATTGGCTGAGAAGAGTTTTTGTGAATATTGTAAATTGGAGTTTTATGTCTCAAGGTAGACACTCGAAAGTGAAAACAAATTAATAGCTTAAGATGCTTGTTTTACTTTGATTTTCTCCAAATTAGAAGGCGGTTGACATAGAAATCCAAAAAATTTTCGCCTATGGTGTATTTTTTAAAACCTCTTGTAGCCTCCCCAAACCAAAATCTCACGAGCCGCCACTGATAGATAGAAAGATAGATAGAAATACATTGGCAGATAGATGAATATATAGAAAGACAGATAGATAAAAATAATTTTTATGGCAGAACAACGTTTGCCAGGTCAGCTATTATATATATATATATATATATATATATATATATATATATATATATAATATATATATATATATATATATATATATATACATTTATACATATAGTCGAAGAACCCACAGTTCAGATAATCTGCCAAAATAATCCGTTTATTGAAGTTAATATTTCAAAGATCAGTTCATATTTTTGCTTATATAGGTACATACCACCGTATCCTTCTGATATTGCAATTATGCACCATGATATGGCAATACCCCATAAAGAATGACTAGTAGCTCCAAATAGTCCCCTTACAATATAATTCTTATTTGCGTTCGGACTGTAGAAGTACATTCCGAGGAATGGTAAACCAAACATTATCACCAAAGATATCATCCAAAACAAATGTTTGATCCAAGTAGAAATTTTATGTTCAGAGCTCCTAAATTTAAACTTCAAATATGCAGCTATTACTCCAATAAAATATGGAGTAGCCCTCATATGGCTTGGAATATGTAGTCTCCGGAAACTTCCATCGGATCCTGGGTCGCGAAACAAACTGGAACTAAATTAACAGAGGCTCAATATAATTTTATTTCATTTCTGTGAAATCATTATCCATCAAAAATATAAATCTCTCAAGTGTTGCTTGATCCAGATGTTTTGGTATTTTTTGAAGTATTAATTATTTTCAATTTTTCTACTAGTTAATCAAAATTTTTTCGTGAAAAATTCGGTAAATTTTCTTATATTTCCAACTCTTTGATTTTATTTCTAATACGATTCCTATATTCATGAATTATTTGTTATTTATTGCATGAATGAAATGAATGAGTTAATTTATTTCAACAAAAATATAAATCTCTTAATTTTTGTTTAATCAAGGTGTTGGTTTATAAATTTTTTTAAGTATTGATTATTTTGAATATTTTTACTAGTTCATAAAAATCTTTGTGTAAAATTTCTTATATTTCCAACTCTCTGATTTCATTCGATACCTATTTTTTTGAATTATTTGCAATTTCTTATATACATTAAATGAATCGCAAGTGGGTTAATTCATTTCGACATACACCACACGTTAATCGTTAATTGATTAAATGTGAATCTAGATTTTCATTATCAGAAAGTATTATTGTATCTATCCACGCAAATTATTACTACTTTTTCATGAGCTCATATTATTATATAAATAATCTTAATCAAAACCACTGGTACAAATATAATTGAATATATTTATTTACCGATGCTTAATTTTGTTTTTCATTATTTTTCTATGATATCCTTTCCATTAGCTCATTATTGCAAATTGTTTTAAATTCAAATTATCATCTCGTTTGTAAGAAGTTTGTTATCCTAAATATTTTAAATAAAATTCTAAAGAACATTTTCAAGCTTTTAGATTATTGTTATTATCAATCATTATCACTTACCCGACATAAAGTAGTAAAAGAGCATCCTCCTCGTTTATATAGATTACCAAGAAATAAATGACAAAACCTAAAATACACAGAAATATGCAACAAACTATTCCAGCTTTAGGTTTCTTCCATAGCAAATACGACAAAATTGGAACAAATAAGAAGAATTGCATGTCGCACGAAAGATACCATGTCTGGAACAAGCACTGAAATCCAATGAATATAAATCATTTATTTAAACGAATTAAATCTTTTAGAACTCACAGTTTTGTCCACTTTTACATAATTATTCAGATATAAGAGATTGGTCCACCAACTTTCGATACAACGCTCTTGTTCAACTCCAACTCTCTCACTCCAAAATGGACCATCGCCTAGATGAATAAATATGGTCATGTAAAATCCCAAAACGGCAGCATAAGATGGCGTTACTCTAAAAATAACTATTGTTCAATATATTGTGGTTATTGTAGTATTCATCGTGAGTCTTAATGAAATATATTTCAAGTGGTACCTAACTATTCGATGTAGATATACAATGAGAGGGTTAATATTTCCTTTCCTTTTATGCATTTCAAGCAGCAAGGCATAACTTGCCAAAAATCCTGATATGGCGAAGAATGTGTCAATAACAAGATGGCCGACTAAAAGTGGGCCTGATGAGACATGTTCATAAGCCTGGAAATTTATTTATCTCATCACATGAATATGTGGTTACTCTTGTTGAACATACCTGCTCCACGATAACAGGATTCCCCATCGTTGAACTACTGTAAAACATAATTCCATGAGCCAAAATAACGATGCAAGTTGTTAGTACCTTCATTCCATTCAAGCATTCCAAACCATGATCACTATTTGATATCTTCGTCAACTTTTCGATTGTGTTTGAGAATGAAAATGCCGTAAGTATATTATGAACCTGACCTACAATATACACATGATAAAAAAATAGCATTTTACGTCTCGAATAGAAATACAGATTAATTCTTCATTTATATCTTCTAATCAAGCAATTTATTTATTTATTCATTTTTTAATATCATAGTAACTCAGTGCTTTTCATTCGTTCACTATTCGTTCACTATTCCATTATAGGAAACAAATTATCAAACCGTTAATACAATTAAATTATTAGCCACCAATAACGGTTACAATGAAAGTCTTATCGACAAGCTCATTGGGAAAAAACGAATAAAATATCTGTTGCATTCAATATACCCCACGCAAACTATTAATGAAGAACAAAAATACTTCCCATTAAATTATGTATTGAATTTGAGTAGCAAAATTTGTAACAGACTCGAAAAATAACGTTAAAACAATTAGTACAAATAAAAGAAACTTGAAGTCATTCTTGGTCAATAATAAAGAAGAATCTGACATAGGACAAAACAGTGGTGTTTACCAAATATTTTGCGACGAATTTCCTACTTTCTATATTGGACGAACAGGAACGAATATAAACATTCGTGTTGAAGAACATAAGTCAATTTTACAAAATAAAAATACCACTGGCTTCTCCAAACATTGTATAAAATTTAATAATTTCCTGGATTTCAACAAAACCCAATTGTTGCATTCAGGTAACAAAGGAAAGCGTCTTGACCTTCTTGAAATAAGTTCCGCCCATAATAGTAAATTGCCCCTTGTAAACGAACAAATTCATTTTCAGGTATCACCTTTGCTTTTGTCTATTCTATAAAATCAGATGTAATACTCTCCTGTAGTCAGTCTTGATTATGAGTTAATAACTCGAAACATGTCGACTATCCTTTACTGCTAAATACAGTATATAAATATTTTTATGTAGTGAAACTTAAGCCAAATGTGTTTTATTTTAAAGTTTAAACTTTATTCATAGAAATTATTTAAGAAATGAATGTTGTTTGACAATTTAAATATACATCATGTCGATTTCAAACGAAAAGATAAATTTATGTTACACTATTTTTTTTTTAAACAGGAGGGACGTGTGTCCTCTCACACGCACAATTTGGCTTCGTCAACACGCATCAAATACTAAATGAGGGGAACCACTAAAATCTCAGAACGCATACAAACACCCAAGAACACGGTGGGAATCGAACCCACCAACTCTGTCAACGAAGACGGCATAGCGTTACCTATACCGCTCAGCCATGGAGCCTCCTATGCTAGTCTAGTTGAGTAGTTCATATTAGGCTTAGGATTGATATTTCATCAAATAACGGATATCGTTAAAATAATTGTTCTTCTTATATATATATATATATATATATTATATATATATATATATATATATATAATATATATATATATATATATAATATATAATATATATATATATATATATATATATATATATATATATATATATATATATATATGTATGTATATATAATATATATATATATATATATATATATATATATATATATATATATATATATATATATAATATAATATTATATATATATATATATATATATATATATTATATATATATATATATTATATATAGATATATATTATATATATATATATATATATATACTATATATATATATATATATATATATATATATATATATATATATTTATATATAGATATATATATATATATATATATATACCTATATATATATATATATATATATATATATATATATATATATATATATATATATATATCAGGGGCAGCTAGTCAAAGGAGGCTAAGGAGGCTAAGCCTCCTCAATAATATTCCGTGTATCACTAATATATTATATCGAATAGTCAGCATTCAGCATATTTATATTAATCAAAATCATATTATTTTATGCACCTACCTTCCTTTCAACCTACATTATATAATATAATTTATCAATTAAGATAGAAGATATTTAAATTTACTGCATTTCATTCATTTCAACTTTGTGGCAACGCTGCTGAGGCATGGAAAGGTATATTCTCAACGTTCATTATGCCTGCCACAGAAAAGCAAACAACGGTGCAAATACTCCGAATGAATACTTCTTTGCGATAGAAAAGCAAAACACATGTAAATGGCAACACTGATAGAGCCAAGTCTCATACAATGTCGACCAATCACAACTATAGAATTTCGCGTGACATCGAGTGAATTCGTTGGAAAGCATTAATTGAATCGTAGTGTGATCGTAGTGTCTAATGGCCGATAACAGCTTGTTTACTTATATTCCTCGCGTATTGTTTTAAAATGAGTTTGGTTACTTAAGTTAATTTCAAAAATTTCAATGGTGACTTAGTTGATTATTTGTTATCCCATAACTTTAGTGCACTAAGTTATGAGGATAAAGTTTTGATAAAAACATTGCGACCCACCGCTGAATTAAACAATTTGGTGCAGAGTAACAGACAACAAAACCGCGGTTTTAATACAAGGAATTATGAAAGACATCCTTGCCTAACCGGATTACAGGTAAAAAATAAATTATTTTGTTGGCAGTGTTTACTTTTTACTAGTGAAAATGTATCTGTTTGGGGCCGCTTAGGATTTGAGGATTTAATTTTATACCTAGTTGAAAGTGAGGAATTTTTCACCGATAAAGTAACTTTAAATACACCACGCGGATTAATATCTTACTTACAAGATAAGGAATTTATATATTTTTTAAACATCTTTAAATTAATTTTTGAACAAACAGAAATAGTTTTTCAAATCTTACAGCACAAGTTTTCAGATGTAATTTACTCACGAAATCGGCTCAAATTTCTTTTGGAAAAAATTTCAGAATTTCGTGCAGAAGTTTATTTTAAAAAACTATTTTCTGTATTTCAAACTACTGATGATTAGACTCAATTTAGCCCAAAACGAAAGAAATTTGGTTACGCAGATATGGAGCTTCACTATAAGCAAATATTTTATGAAATTTTGGATACTATTAGAGGTCAAATAGAAATAAGGTTCTCTGATTTGAAAGAACTGCATTTCTTCGACTTACTCAATAAAAATTTGTTAACCGGATTTTCGGCCAATTTTCCAGATAACCTTTTGGAAAATTTATGTCAAAAATACACTTTTTTTGATAAGGTGGCCATAAAAAGTGAACTGTGTGTTGTTTATAATGACAATGAAATTTTGGGGCAAAATGAAAATCATGTGAAGACTATTAAATACCTTTTTGATAATGATTTGAATCAAGATTTGCCCCAAGTTTATAAACTCTTAAGTCTAATTGTTTCTATTCCGGTGACATCGGCTTCCGTAGAGCGCTCGTTTTCCACTCTTAAGAGAATTAAAACTTATTTACGAAATTCAATGAGTCAGGATCGTTTGAAAACTATTAGTTTGTTGTCTATTGAAAAGGAATTGGTAAAACTTTGGGCGAAAGACAAAAAATTTTATGAGGATATTATAGATCATTTTGCTAACGTTAAAGATCGCAGAATCCCGCTAATCTTCAAAAATATATAATAACTTTTTATTTGCTCTCACCAGCTGTTAACAAATTCAGTAAGTAGGTAGGTAGGTACCTATTTTGTGAAAGAAAAAAAAATTTGATGAATAGATGAATTGATTAATTGGCTGAGAAGAGTTTTTGTGAGTATTGTAAATAGGAGTTGTAGGTCTCAAGGTAGACACTCGAAAGTGAAAACAAATTAATAGCTTAGGGTGCTTATTTTACTTTGATTTTCTTCAAATTATAAGGCGGTTGACCTTGAAAGCCTAAAAATTTTCGCCTATGGTGTATTTTTTAACACCTCTTGCAGCCTCCTCAAACCAAAACCTCACGAGCCGCCACTGATATATATATATATATATATATATATATATATATATATATATATATATATATGTTGCTTTCGTACTATTCGACTGTTAAGACTCACCTGAAAATTTCATATGCTTTTCACGTTCTGATTTCGATAACAAGTGATAAAAAGTGCACATAATCTCAAATAAAATTAACGGTAGGAATATTCCACTAAAAATAATTTAAATAGTTATAATTCTCAATATAACTATATTTGAAATATTCTTACAGAAAAACCATGTCCCCGTTGGTGAATTTCAATTCCGTTTCAATTTGACAATGTCTCTTGTCAACTTCCACGTCGAGAGTAAATGGAAAGTTTTGTTTAAGAAACTCGACATTTTGTTTTAGAACAATTTCTAAATCCCTATGATCGCAGGAAGATGGAATGCAGTAGGAAATGTAAATATCTTTCCTACTTGTCTTGCGGAGATCTCCAGCAAACATCTGTAAACGAAAATCAATATAATTATTAGAATATTCAACAATTTTCTCTCTTGGCATATTTCTCAGGAAAAATTAATGAATACGTATTGTAGGTTTATATTCGATTATATAGCGTGGCGATACGTTATCCTCTCGTTATAAACACTCTTGCGTCTATGTTTTATGTAGCGTTGACGACCGAGTGGTCTAAGTACTGAACCCTGGTGTGCCGTATTTCTGGGTTCGAATCTCAGAGGTTACTCCTGGCTTTTTTAATTTTTTATTTACAATCTCGTAAGAGCTCTTAGCCCCATATTTCAATATTCATTATTTCAACTTGGATTAGTATAAGTTATCACTTCTGTCGTGCGCCCCGACACGCACATGTTTCGTTTTCGCAAATTGTGGTCCTTCTATATTATCCGAAGAAACTTCGTTCCTACCTGGTGTCCCATGACACCGTTTCTTTTCTTTTTATTTTATAATACTTTTGATGCCCACTACGGTATGTGTTAGAGCATTGATTCCTAAAGTGAACCCCCAGAGGTCCACGGGAGACTCGACGGGGGTCTACGTTGGCGTGAAAAAATAATGGGGGTTCACAATTCGTAAGCGGGGGTTCACGAAAATTTATCTGGTTTCGATAGTGAAGAACTAAAATGTTGGCTTGACTTCACCTTTCTTGCATGAAGTTGTTTGATTCTTTACCAATATAAATACGAATGCCTAGGCTAAACGTTACTAATTTGTTTCCTGAAGAAAAGTAAAGCAAAGTGAATCGATGGTATTGTTTGCCAGTGTCGGAAAAAGTAAGTACTATGTCGCAGGTAGAATGTTTTGATGAGAATATTCAGACACGTTCAACATTCACTTGCCCTGCATGATGACTGCAGAATCACTTTTGAAGATATTTTGACGATAAAAATACCACCATGGATCATAAATCCATTTGATGAGATGGAAGTGGAGAATGTGATATTACAAGAGAAGGTACTCGAGCTTAGCACTAATAGTGCTGAAGGTGAAATTTAATAAATGGTATCAAACATTTTGGCTGCAGGCAGAAATACCCGAAAAATATCCTGGACTGTGGGGTACTGCGAAAAAGCTTATAATAGGATAGCGTTTCTCTCGTCATATCGTGTCGAAAGAAGTTTTAGTGTCATTACCAACTTTTTAACAAACCAAAAGAGCAGATATGCGGTTATTTATATCCGTCCATCAAGAACATTCTTCCCATTAAAATGATGACTATTTTGTGATTGTCATTGCAGAAGTTACGTTACGTTATTAACATTTAAGTCTAACTATATCAGGACTGTTATCATATCACAATGTGATGTAAACCTAAGAATTAATATTGTATTAATTACATATTTGAATAAATACAACACAAAAAAATAAACTATTTCTCTTTTTATTTTTACCACTCCGAATGGGGGGTGGGAAGTTTTCTAAATAAAATAAATGAGAATTGATTGGTTTCTTGTGCTTTGGGTAGATTTCTAAAAAGTAAAGTTGGATGGAATCACTTTGGTGATTGACCAACTTCAATTTTTTGACATCCACCAATTCAATTGATTAATTAACCAATAAATTCTCACTTTTTTTTCCAAAACTGTTAATTCGTGGTTGCAACTCAGCCGCAACGCTAATTTCCATAGTTAGATCTAATCTTCATATTTTTGTCGAGTTTTGGGAATATGGTAGAAATGTAAGTGCAGGGGGTCCACCGGAACCAGCAAAATTTTCAAAGTGGTCTATGAGAAAAAAAAGTTTGGGAACCTCTGTGTTAGAGGGTACCTGTTAATAGATGTGTGGTTTTTCTCTCACTATGAAGATGTACCGGATGTGCTAATTTCGATGGTATTTAGGGGTTTAGAGTACTTTTAGCATATATAGCGAAAAACGAGTAGACATTACATTTAGTTTTCGAGGTATAACACCATCTTCATATTTCTCTTATGGAACATTAAATATAAATATAAATATATATATATATATATATATATATATATATATATATATTACTTTAAAATATGCATGGTTTTGATAATTAGTTTTTACAATATTTCACGTTTTGAAAATTACTATACTTTTTGCGACTTTGACATTGTGTGTAACACAAAAATATATAATTTTTTAAAATCAAGCGCGACGCACCTTCAATCAGTTTCATCAGAGTAAGCTTCGACAAAAACAAAAAGAATTTGGGTATATTAACTTACAAATATTCGCATAGTACAAAAGAACTACTTTCTATCATTTTCTACAATTCACATAGAATAATAAAAACAAGAAATAATTTTATGTAGATTTAGAGAAATATAGAATATTTGTGTTATATCTCAAAAAATTAAAATAATTCGACATTTTGGATTTCAGTGCAGGATTGTCCTTTTTAAAAATACAAACTTTTGAAAATTCGCATGTAGTTCAGAAACGACTACGTTTTTGAACTTACGGTTTTCAGATTTATACTTCTCAAAAGGTGAGGCCAGGACAAGACTACTCATTCGATAGCTATACTAGAAGTACCCTAAACCCCACAATCCCATTGAAATTGGCCCACCATATACATACTTGCTTTGGGTTTAGTTGAAACGCTGCATTTTAGTGTTGAATGTATAGGTTCCCGGAATTTATGATAACTCTATATATAAATATATATATATATATATATATATATATATATATATAATATATATATATATATATATTATATAATATATATATATATATATATATATATATATATATATATATATATATATATATATATATATATATATATATATATATATATATATATATATATATTCTTACCTTCATTTTATCCCAAATTGTGATATTATAAATTTCCTCGTATTCATACGAATAACTTGCGTTTGATGTTGACTTGAAAGAAGTTATTTCGTAGTGAGCCATACAGTGTTGACTAGAAAATCCAATACTCTTTGGAAGATGAACACTAATACACTCATCAAAATTCCCTGTGTCGTAGATTGAACCAAAAGAAATTCCAGTTGGAAATTTGGTTGTTGAATCAAACACTGAAAAGGTAATGGAATAGAAGTAAAATTCACGAAACTGTTTTAAGAAAACTTTGAGCATTTGCTGTTGTTCAATACAAAACATTTTCACATCATTTTTGAATATTGGTGATGTGATTTTTGTATTCTAAGCTGATGTTATTTTGAAAATTAGTTATAGTCAGAATCGAATGTTACACAAAAATGCTCATTGCTTTATCAGTTATATTATTTGCATAGCAGTGGAAATGAATTCAGTAATGTCTTATATAAAAGTATATTCTACAAATATTTGATGAATCTTCCGTTTTATAAAATGATAATTTTTGAGGTATTTCTTCGCTAAATAGCATTTAAATTTCATAAAATGAACACTATTCAATGTATACTGTGATGCAGTAACAATTTCATTCTCAGCTTGTTTTAACATTCCCGTAAGAAATTATGAATTTTCATATTTATGACAAACTATTGATTTCAATCAATTTTTTTTATAATGATGTGGCTATCACAGGCTTCATTAATTCATTGGTACTTATAAAAAATACATAAAAGAAAGTTAACAGATAGGAGTAAGTCTTCAAGTATCAAGATCGCAACGGATCTTTAATTCGACATTTGGCAATTTGCCTCAACTTCTATTATTCTTCTTGTGATATGTAAGAAATATTCATTTCTCTCGTAGATTTTCTTCCTTGAAAGATTATTAAATAATTTTATTTCAGTTGAATTATATTTAGTCTTCTGAAATACATGAACGTGCTAATTTTGTGTAAAAAATTGCAGTTTCTTCCTCATTTTTATCATTTAAAGCAAACCTTATAAGTACTCATATACAATATGATTAGAAGTTTCAGTTCAGACCAAGTAACAGTCCTGCCTTGTTTTACACGCATACATTCTTTAAAGCAATTTAAAATCTATATATTTAACCTATAATTATATTCAATGATGTTAGTTCAGCTCCAGTGAAAATTGAAATAGTATTAAGTCATGTCTGCCAGCACACTCATGTCAACATAAAGTTTCACCGACATTATCATTCTGCGATGATTTACATATTATATTGTTAATTTCTACTATAAATTTATTGAAAATGATATCAGGAGAAGCATACATGTTTTTTAATTGGCGTGCACAATGAAACTATGATTTAATTTGTAGAGGTATTCATTTCAATCGATTAAGTGGAAAAAGTTTCTGAGCTTAAAAACTGAAAAAGAAACTGCATTAATGAATATTAACAAAGTAGGCAGTAGGCACGACCAGCTGTAGCGTCGTGGCTATCTGGATCTCAGTAAGAATAAACTACACCTCCTCACTGGCTTCCTTACGGGACACTGTCGCCTCAGGAAGCATCTGGAAACACAGGAAACACACGTGTTTAATTCCTCCTTGAAGTATGTGTCAGGGAGGCGGGCAGCTTGAGTTTGGGATTAACTCCTTCAGCCAGATCAGAGGATACATGTATAAGTGCATTAAGGATAAATGAGACGGGATATTTATGGAACATAGGAAATGTGGGTAGGGTTCAGAGGATTAATACGGGCCCAGCATTCGCCTTGTAAGTTTCCAAGCAGTGACTTACATTACCATGAGGAAACCTCTGAAAAAAACTCATGGCAGACCAGTCAGCCCCGGGGTTTGAACTCGAGAGCTCCCAAATACTAGACAGCGTACCTAACATACTCGACTAACTAGCTTGGTTAGGAAGCATCTGATGAGAATAGGTTTATCACAAACTGACGAGTAAAGAGTTTGTGGGGAGGAGGAGGAAACTCCTATTCACCTGGCTACAGAATGCCTCGCCATTGCAAGCCAACGAACGAAATGCTTTGGTCAAGAAACTTGTAGGAGTGGGGACATAACCTCCTTGAAGCATTCACAGATATTGAAGTTTATTAATACTCTGAAACTAGAAGGCGAGCTGTAGATAGGTGGCGTAGTGCAGAAAACAGCTCTGATAGGGGGGTACAATAGACTTAAAGGTCGCAGTGCAACACAACCCCAAACTAAATAAATAAATAAATGAATAAGTAGGGACAAAATGAAAACCTGATAAATATACAAGTTGGGCTCGATCAATATATTACATAAAGTGAACAAGGAAAAATTCTTCAATAATTAAAAAAATTATCAAACCACGTTCCAATAGAGCTGATTATATGTACTCCGCGTCGCGAAATCTCCATTCACAATCCGATGAATCGTCAAGTCACCCCGACTCAAAACTTATATACAGCTGTTTGGATCATATAATCTTTTCAGTGCAGCTCATTTGACTGGGAGTGAATTAACAAATTTCCAATTTTTTCTCAATACAAACCGCGGTCGGACAACTATATGGATATCAACCCATAGTGCCCTACACCAAAGATATTGGAAACCAACGGAGAAGTTTCCTTTTATTTTTGATAGACTGATTATAAAAATTTTTGTGAAATAAAACAAAAACCTGAACGAATCAGTGAAATATCTCTAGAAATAAAAATGTTATGGGACTTTGAAGTTGTGCCTGTAAGAATAATTTCGTTCCACAGGCGCTCTATCTTGTGACGTCATTCGACCTAGACGACAGAGCGCGTATTCGCCCAGTACGTACAAATTTATTATTGTAGAGAAACTTGCGCCGTTCGAATCGTATTTTATGAAAACCTATAAACAAAAGAAGTACCGTCGACTTCAAGTAAATCATCTTCGTTACAATCTTTGGAAATGATTCAGTGTGATAAAATGGAGTTAAATGAAACAGAGGATCCAAAATATCCAAATAAAAGGAGAAACCAAGGAGTTCAAGTCAATATTAAAACCTCACAGTAAAATTAATCGATAAAGTATAAACTTTAAAATAAAAAACACTTGGCTTATGTTTCACAATATAACAAATATTTAGATACTGTATTTAGCAGTAACGAAAAGTCGACATGTTTCGAGTTATGAACTCATTATCAAGACTGACTACAGGAGAGTATTACATCGTATTTTATAAAACAGACAAAAGCAAAGGTGATACCTGAAAATTAATTTGTTCGTTTACAAGGGGTAATTGACAATTATGGGCGGAACTTATTTCGAGAATTTCAAGAAGGTCAAGGCGATTTCCTTTGTTACCTGAATGTAACAATTTGGTTTTGTTGAAATCCAGGAAGTGATTGAATTTTATACAATGCTCAGAGAAGCCAGTGGTATTTTTGTTTTGTAAAATTGACTTTTTATGTTCTTCAACACGAATAATTATATTCCTTCCTGTCTGTCCAATATAGAAAGCAGGATATTCGTCGCAAAATATTTTATAAACACCACTGTTTTCTCCGATGTTAGATTTTTCTTTATTATTGACCAAGAATGACTTCAAGTTTCTTTTATTTGTACAAATTGTTTTAACATTATGTTTCGATAGTCTGTTACAAATTTTGCTATTCAAATTAGGCACATAATTTATTGGGAAGTATTTTTGTTCTTCATTAATAGTTTGCGTGGGGTATATTGAATGCAACAAATACTTTATTCGTTTTTTCCCAATGAGCTTGTCGATAAGACTTTCATTGTAACCGTTATTAGTGGCTAATAATTTAATTGTATTAACTTCAGTTTGAAAACTTGTTTCCGATAATGAAATAGTGAACAACCTTTGTATGAACGAATTATATAATTATTATAAAATATTTTGCGACGAATGTCCTGCTTTCTGTATTGGACAGACAGGAAGGAATATAAATATTCGTGTTGAAGAACATAAAAAATCAATTTTACAAAACAAAAATACCACTGGCTTCTCTGAGCATTGTATAAAATTCAATCACTTCCTGGATTTCAACAGAACCAAATTGTTACATTCAGGTAACAAAGGAAAGCGCCTTGACCTTCTTGAAATTCTCGAAATGAGTTCCGCCCATAATAGTCAATTACCCCTTGTAAACGAACAAATTGATTTTCAGGTATCACCTTTGCTTTTGTCTGTTTTATAAATTACGATGTAATACTCTCCTGTAGTCAGTCTTGATAATGAGTTCATAACTCGAAACATGCCGACTTTTCGTAACTGCTAGATACAGTATCTAAATATTTGTTATATTGTGAAACATAAGCCAAGTGTTTATTATTTTAAAGTTTATACTTTATTCTTGATGTTTCACCAAGTAATGTGCGAGAATTCAATCTCAGTTAGTAAAATTAATCAGTGCAAACAATCACAAGAAATGAAGTGCGAAAGGTAAAGGAAATAAGTGCTCCCAAATCGTTTATGAATCTCCTCAGCACTCTCCATCAAGACTATCCTCACTTAGCAGTTCTTCTAAAAGCATCAATATTTTCGCAGCTAGTTCTTTCTCAAATACAATCAAGCCACAATATCGCAACAAAATAAACAAAATAACTAAAAACGTTATTTTTTATATGGGGTTGCCGGAAGAATTTTTTTTCTTTCTCACGAAGCTACTATTCGAAAAAGTTGCTAGTCTAGTAAGAGATATTTTAATATCATTGAAAAAAATTCGTTCAGACGATTCCTATGTGAATCTGGCTATAGATTTTGATATATATAAAAGCTCAGTTAGTAAAATATTCAATAAAACTTTTCCTTTTATAGCTGACCGAATGGAACAGTTAATATATTTTCCACTTATCGAAGAAACTTGTAAAAAGTTACCGATATCTTTCAGAAAAAAATATTCAACTACAGTGATTATTTTGCACTGTATTGAAATAAGAATCGAAAAATCTTCAAACGCAATGAAATAGGTTTTGACGTGACCAGAGTATATACATTGTAATACAATGAAATATTTGATTTCATAAACATCAATTTTTTGAAATGTCTAAAAGTCTGCATGAGCAATTTCAAAAAAAGCCTTTCACTTAGTCGCGAAGTGCATTTTTAGTTGTACTGGAGCTTCACATTTTACATTGTTGATGTTTTTTCATGGTTTCAGTTTTCAGCAGATATTTAATTTTCAATAGAAGATATATTCTTCTGTTATGCCTTCTTCCAATACCATGAAATAAAAACTAAACAAACGGCTGTTTAACGTGAATAAACACGAACGAAGCAATAGCCCTGGTGCGACTTTGAAACTAATACTTGAATGATTCGTGGTGCGGCGATCTTGGATAGGTCGAATGACGTCACAGGAAAACCAGAGACCATACCTACTGACTGACATGAAGATGTCTATCTAATCTGTAATTGTGATGTATGTGATTCCAGAGCTAACTAACATAAAAAGTTGAATTATAAATAAATTATGAATTGATTTCAATATTAATAAATTCACTTACTGTCCACTGCCCAAAGAGTATATTTGGAGAGCTCATCCAGATAAAATAAGGTATGGTTTTTGCACATCAAATTTTTTGAATTCACTGTAGGAACAATGAATTTCATTGGATCTATAGTTTGATTTTTGATGAAAAATTGTATATCTATCGCCAATGCACCTTTCAGAAATATACACAAGAAGACAAAATTTTGAAAATTCAAATACATTCTTGCTACTCAAATGATGGAACATATATCTTAGTATGGTGTCGTGTCTTCTATTCAATGAGTAGTTCGACTGTTTCGTTTATATTGAATGTGTCTGGCATGACGATTTGAAATAATTTAACGAAAATATTAATTTTTAAATTACCCGTAAAATCACGCGCCTCTTTAACTAAATCACCGAAGTTTGTTAAAATATTTATCGTACATAGATTACTCAAATAGGCAAATGGCTATTGTAGCATTGTAAAATATTGCACCAAAAAATGCATGAACTTAAAATGAATGGAGTATTAATAACTCTTGTAGAAATGTTTTAGACAAATACTGGGACTACAAATCCAGATTTTTAACCCTCAGAAACTTGTGTTTTCTGAGTGAAAAGGTCCAGCTCAGACGATAAAAACTGGTATGGAGGAAGATAACACTAAAAGGATTTCACCCCAAGATTAGCAAGTGTTTTTATTTCTTCTATTTCCTCTTCCAGCCTAACTAAACCCAGAAGTCTTTTCCACAACCATTTGTATTATAACAAGTGAGTTTATCTCATAATGAAATTGAAGTTTTTGTTAAAACATGTTTTTTTATAGTTGTATCTTCAAAAATACCGAAAGATGTTCCAGTTCCATTTGACTGTTATTTCATTTGTAGAGCGTCAATGAAGACGGGACTTATGGTTCACGAACTGTCGTGAAAAAGAAGAATCGCCTCTCTAATTGGAGAGTGTTGAAATAAACTCACATAGAACCAAATATACCTTTCACCGTTGAATTAAGACTGAAATGTGACAACATCATTATCACAGAATACATCTGTATTCTGTGTGAAGAGGATATAAAGGAAGAATTTTAGATAGCCAAAAAAAACTTACAACGAAATAGACGAAATACTGTCCTTTCGGTAATATTTGCAGGGTATATTCCCTAAAATTGAGGATTTGGTGACTGCTGATGTCAAGTACCACAGCCAATATCTCAACAACAAAATTCAATACTGATATTTAAAATAAATACACTTGGCTTTAAGTTTCACAAATATATTGAATAAAAATTAACAATTAAATTAGTCAACTAGTTTCGGGTTATGGGCCCATTATCAAGACTGAAGAGAAAATTTTTTTTTTTTTTTTTAATCGAGGTGAAAACTTCAAAAGCGATACCGGTTGCTAACCCGGCCTGTGTGGGATTCAATAGTTGATATATATATAAATATATATATGCAATATTCTCTACCCACTAAAAACACCTCTGTTCTTTCGGTTTCCGGGCGTTAGCCTACTAAACCTCGTGTATATCTTTCTGCGTCGCATTAATTTTGAAATCAAGTAAACATACCTGATGACTGCCCGTGGCATTCTCTGTCGACTGGAAGTATCTTCGCTTCATCCCAGGTTGGTTCGATCTTGATCAATGCTCATCACTCCGACCTCGAGATACAACATCCATTTTCACACTCGTCGTCTGCAATGGCCATTACTCCGACATCCTGATCCAATATCCATCTTCAATCTCGTCGTCTGCAACGAGCATCATTCGTCTTCGAACCTGACGATCCGCTTCCATCCCACCGTGCCGTCCTCTGTTGGGCGCTGCTCCTTACTAGCGAACCGATGAAAAACGTGTCTGATGGACAATCTCTCAGCCCATCTAGGTCCTTCTTCACTCCTCGTCGTCTTCAGTTTCAGTCGCTTGCCGTCGAATTCACCGCTTTCCCAGGGCGATGCTGCTTCCTCGGTGGTCTGGTCTCGAATGTCCGTGAACGGAACGAGACTCTGCCAGTACTTCCTCATTATTTCGGTAGTCCCTTCGGGTCTCGTTCTCAACATTCTCCCAAATACCTTTCATGAATCTAGGCCAAAAGGCGATCCCTTGCCGCCTGTAAAAATTTACGCAACCTTTCACCCTTTCAGGTCGAAAATAGTGAACGGGTTATACGTTTGGTGTTATATATAATGGTTTCATTGATATCCATAACATGATCATTCGATATTGCATTCTGTTGAAATATTCGTCTGAAAGAAGTAATTATACGGTATGGGCATTGGCCCATAAATTCAAAATAGTTATCATATTACTATTGACTATTTGAGATACCTACCTATTATGACAGTAATTTTAATAATACTTGTTCATGAACAAGACCGCTGTGGATTACAAGTATCTATATGGATTGAATACCTACACTAAATTTTAGTCAACAAACTATGCAGAATATTTATATATTTGTTCTCTAATTGTGTAATGGAAATGGAAAAGGCTGAAAGCGCCACACAGTAAAATACTCAGTATTCACTAAAAACTTCATAAAACTTATACTGTATCCTTTATAAATCTATAATTTTAATTAGAAATACAAAATATATTTTTATTTTTTTTTCAAGAGTTGTTTTTTTTGATGTACATATATAACTTGATTTTACACGTGAAAAGCTGAAAGTACCATCATATCTTTTTTTGGGAAACGATGTAAGTGCCATACCTTGTTAGTTAAAAGGCTGAAAGTCCAGCGCTCATTGCACGTAAAGGATGAATGTTCATAGTGGTTCATGGTGGCACTTTCAGCCTTTTCCACTGACAGTCAGCGGGCGCTTTCACGGTGCTGCTACTTGCGACTGCCCTAGGAACTAGTAGGAATTTTTCTGGCACTTTCAACCTTCTATAGGTTATTGGCGATGTCGCTTGCAACACATTCCATGCAAAAAATCGATTTTTGATTTTTTGGCACTTTCAGCCTTTTCCATTTCCCCTACACAATTATGATCTTTGTATTAATCTCACTAAAACAAGAGGTTTTTATTTCTTTACTATGACGTACAACAAGAAGTCAATATTTTCAATTATCAATTGAAATCATTCAAAAAGTTTATGAATTTCAATTTTGAATTGAAATATGTTGGCTTAATTGATAGAGTAATATATATATATATATATATATATATATATATATATATATATATATATATATATATATATATATATATATATATATATATATATATATATATATATATATATATATATATATATATATATATAAATGAATTTGTGGAAATATATTCTACTCATTTGGGAAATAGGAATTTTCTATTCTATAGACTTTATGAGTGCACAACACGTAAATAAATAATTACATTTATTTTCAGAATACATTTTATGAGAGAAAAATTTTCAAAGCAAAAATTTCTATAGTTATTTCTTGTTTTTGAATGTATTTATCTACATTAATATCCTAGTTCTCTTTAGAATCGCGCACTGAGATTGTTGTTTCGGCCACATCTGTAAAAAAAATAGGAATACTATTATTTCTGCTTTATTTTTCTTTTTTGAATAGAATTTTGTATAATACTTTGATATCTGACAAGTATAAATTAATGTTATTAAACTTCATTATCTCCAGTTCTTTAATATGATATATATATATATATATATATATATATATATATATATATGAAAAACTTGGTTCTCGGGATGAACCGCGTGAAAGATTTGAAAAATCTCGACGTTTCGGCTCCTTTTGCGAAGCCATCTTCAGGAGAATTAGAAGGGAAAATAATTCAGATACGTGGCCTCAATCTGCCTACTCCACGAATCGAATTAGGAGGAATCGGAAATAATACGATTGCGTGGTCTCAACCTGCCTACTCCACCAACCGTACTGCTTCCTGTCAACTCTGAAGTATCGACCTGCCTACTCTTCAGAGTCAACTGACGGGCCGATCGTCGCGTGGCCGTATTTATAGGGAAGGGGGGCGGCTACTCCATTGACGTAGTTATTGACGTAGTATTGACGTCAATGGGGTATTGACGCACGGTATCAGTGCGGGATGCACTCCGATTGGGTGTGACACGGCGACCGCTGAGAAGCGGCTTCCATGCTGATGGGAGTCTGTGACTGTCATCTCTGGTGTTCAAACAATTTGGACGTTTTTCTATTTCTACAGCTTCACGAAAAATTCGGGATTTGAAAGATCGGACGGGAGCAATAGTTTTTGTATTGGGGAAATCGATAATGTGGCCTGTTTGGGTGTGATGTTGGGAAAGGGCGTTGGTGATATCTGAGTGTCTTACTGAAAATGAATGTTCCTTGGCACGGACCTGAATTCGTCGGTTCGTTTGTCCTATATAAGAACGAGGACAATTGGAACAGGGAATCTCATAAACACCGTGATTTTCGTTAGGAATTTTATCCTTGACGGATCTGACCAGATGGGAGAGTTTTTGTTGGGTGGTGAATATTGTTTTGATGTTTGTGTTTTTGAGAGTTCTTGCGATCTTATCTGTTACTCCTTTGATGTAAGGAAGGAATAATTTAGGTGTAGATTCTTGGTCAGTGGGATTGGAACGTGGTAGAGGTGGGGTGATGTTTGTGTGTTTGCGTATGTTCTTGTTGATTTGATATGTGTTGTAACCGTTCTGTTATAATATATGTTTTAGAGTCTTGAGTTCTGATTCACGGTGTTCGTCGTCAGATAGTTGAATGGAGCGGTAGATTAGGGTATTAACTACAGAGTTAAGTTGGGAGGGATGGTGGTGAGACTGGGCATTCAGATAACGGTTTGTATGGGTGGGTTTACGATAAACTGAATAGGAGAAGCCTTGGGATGGAAGTTTTTTGACCATGACATCGAGGAATGGCAGAGACCCATCGTTTTCCACTTCCATTGTGAATTGGATACTTGGATGTATGCCATTCAAATGATTCAAGAAGTGGAGCAACGAGTCTCCGTCATGGGGCCAGATCGCAAAGACATCGTCTACATAACGTAGCCAGCATGTTGGTTTAAGGTCGAATGACGAGAGAGCTTGGGTTTCGAAATGTTCCATGAAAATGTTGGCTATGACAGGGGAGAGAGGGGATCCCATTGGGGCTCCCTTAATTTGTCTGAAGAAATTACCTTGAAAGATAAAGTAAGTGTTGGCCATGCAGTGTTTGATCAGGGATAGGTTGTCTGGGGATATTTCATGTTTCGTGTCTAGGATGGAAAGTGTTTCTTCGATGGGGATATTTGTAAATAAGGAGACAATATCAAAACTAACAAGGAGATCAGTTGGGGTAATATCAATACTTTTGAGGAGTTCTATGAAGTGAAAAGAGTAAGACACTCAGATATCACCAACGCCCTTTCCCAACATCACACCCAAACAGGCCACATTATCGATTTCCCCAATACAAAAACTATTGCTCCCGTCCGATCTTTCAAATCCCGAATTTTTCGTGAAGCTGTAGAAATAGAAAAACGTCCAAATTGTTTGAACACCAGAGATGACAGTCACAGACTCCCATCAGCATGGAAGCCGCTTCTCAGCGGTCGCCGTGTCACACCCAATCGGAGTGCATCCCGCACTGATACCGTGCGTCAATACCCCATTGACGTCAATACTACGTCAATAACTACGTCAATGGAGTACCCGCCCCCCTTCCCTATAAATACGGCCACGCGACGATCGGCCCGTCAGTTGACTCTGAAGAGTAGGCAGGTCGAGACTTCAGAGTTGACAGGAAGCAGTACGGTTGGTGGAGTAGGCAGGTTGAGACCACGCAATCGTATTATTTCCGATTCCTCCTAATTCGATTCGTGGAGTAGGCAGATTGAGGCCACGTATCTGAATTATTTTCCCTTCTAATTCTCCTGAAGATGGCTTCGCAAAAGGAGCCGAAATGTCGAGATTTTTCAAATCTTTTACGCGGTTCATCCCGAGAACCAAGTTTTTCAAATACTTCCGATCACGGATCTCTGAACATATATATATATATATATATATATATATATATATATATATATATATATATATATATATATATATATATATAAATATATATATATACATTCAAAGAAAAATAATAATATATATATATATATATATATATATATATATATATATATATATATATCTATGATGAGCATTCTTCGAAATTTTTCATGGAAAAAGAACGTGCAGGAGGGATCAGTGTTATTAGTTGGGAAAGTATTTTCAGCTATTCACGAGAGAACAACTTCAACTGCAACTTTTCTCAGAAGGAATCGAAAACAAAGATAAGAAATAATTTATTATAATCAATAAAAATGAGGGATCCTCTTTATTAGGAATACATCTTTTAATTATTTAGTTATACATCTGGACTATAATTTGAGATGTACATATAGGTGAAAAACACAAAAATGGATATTATATAGACTGAAAATATTCAGAATTGTACTAAATAATCGAGAGATGTATGAATTATACTATTCTCTGGTATAGTCCATTTAGAAATATGATATCTCGTCTTGAGCAGCACTGAATACTAAATATTATACAATTCTTTGAAGGCCACAAAATGCAGTTTGAAAATAGTATTCAAAAGGCCTATCAGAAATCTAACCGAAGTTTATTCAGAGCTAGAATTTCTCGACCCGATGCAGCTATATGTAAAATCTATGATATATATATATATATATATATATATATATATATATATATATATATATATATATATATATATATATATATATATATATATATATATATATACAGGGTCCTGCAACAGTGGAGCGGTGTTCCGTATCTCTATTCAGGAAACATATAGGAATCTACATTTCTATAATATACTTTATTGCTTGAGCTCGACAAAAAGAAAATACTGTCGGTCACACAGGGTGTTCAATTTTTTCTGGGCCAACTATGTTTTTTCAAATGGCAACCTATATTTTTTATCGCTATTTCGGTTTCTACATAGAAAATAAAAGATACTTTATGAAGATCTTTAATTCGAAAATATTGACGGTTTTCGAGATTTTTGGCAGTTTTGGTTCTTTTTCCCAATATTGGTCACTCAGAATATTTGAAATTATAAAGTTGTGCCTAGTCCAATTGAAATGAATTTTTCATCAAATATTCTACATTAGTAGCTCTCTCAAACAATATATCTGATATCGACGTGCAATATACAGGGTATGAAAAACCGCTTGCCATATATTGTAAATGAAAATTTGCAGAATCTTCCTTATTTCAAATGGAACACCCTGTATATTATCGATTCATAAGAAGCGCCAGCAAAGGCTCTACAAATGTCATCAAATATTCCCTATGGTTAAGTTCACTAGTTTTTTTAAAACGGCTCTTTTTTTCGAAAAATGGCAAGTATTCATATTTCTTCGATATTATCTCAATGAACGACTTTTTCATAGCGAAATTCATTTGACGACTGATGAGAATATACGAAATATATCTTGTTTCAATTATGTACATTACAAGTCCAAACAAAAATTTTTTTGATGATATAAATGTATCTTGCAATTCATTATCTTCATTAGTAGCTGGCTTGATGCGCTCATATTTAGAATAATTGATACATCCAGAAAGATCTTTCATCTGAATGCCTCCTATTTGAATTCCGTTGAGAATAAATTCTACTTGCCAATAAACAATTCATGTCTGATTCACCTAATCACTTTTTGATAACAACATTCTCATGATATTATATAGAAAGTTCAACTTAACGAATTACTAAAAATTTCAATACTTATTTGAAGGCAAATATTTTGATCTGTCATTTGCCAGACTACTTGATTACCAATCAATTTTTTTTCCCTGAAAGGTTGCTTTAGACCGAAAGAATATGGCACAAATTTCGAGATTATTGAAATTGTTTCAAATATTCAATAATGTACATTTTGTGGGTGATGCACAACTTATTTATCTAACAACAGGTAATATTTGAAAGAAGTCGTTCATTGAGATCATAGCGAAGAAATATAAATACTTGCCATTTTTCGAAAAAAAGAGCCGTTTTGAGAAAAACTAGTAAACTTAACCATAGGGAATACTTGATGACATTTGTAGAGCCTTTGCTGGCGCTTCTCATGGATCGATAATATACAGGGTGTTCCATTTGAAATTAGAAAGATTCTGCAAATTTTCATTCACAATATATGGCAATCGGTTTTTGATACCCTGTATATCGCAGGTCGATTTCAGATCAATCGTTTGAGAGAGTTACCAATGTAGAATATTTGACGAAAAATTTGATTCAATTAGACTTGGCACAACTTCATAATTTCAAATATTCTGAGTGATTAATATTGGGGAAAAAACCAAAAATGCCAAAAATCTCGAAAACTGTCAATATTTTCGAAATGAAGATTTATATGAAGTATCTTTTATTTTCTATGTAGAAACCGAAAAAGCGATAAAAAAAATAGTGATAAAGTAAAATTATAGAAATAGAGATTACTATCTGTTTCCTAAATAGAGATATGGAACACCGCGCCACTGTTGCAGGACCCTGTATATATATATATATATATATATATATATATATATATATATATATATATATATATATATATATAATAGCAATAAGAGTGGAACTTAACAAAAAAAGTTATATCCAGAGATGTAAGTCCTTTATAGCGAATAATATTGAAAAATTTGCAACATTGCTTTGATTTATTTTCCTTGAATGTTCTACTTATTTACCTTGAATTGTCTGTTTGATTTGGTTTGAATTGTTTTGATTTATTGATTTGTACTACACTGTCTATAATTTAAATTTAGGTATATAAATAAGTATTGGGACTGTCAGAACATTGGTACATACAGGAATTGAGTTTTCTAGGTACCAAACTAGTTAATATAGAATAAATTTATTATATTATATATAGAAAACCTGTAACAAATTTGATTGTAATTAATAATAATAAACATAATAATAATAATAATAATAGTAATATAGATAAATATATATATATATATATATATATATATATATATATATATATATATATATATATATATATATATATATATATATAGGAACTCACACACTTCAGATCTATTTTAAATTCATTATTGTGTAAGATAATAAAGTCGCAAAGCAAAAGCCTTAAAACTGTATAAATCTATTGAGAAAATCCATAATTTATTCTGTTCCAAAAAATTTACAATGAAATGAATGGTTATCTGAAGTCCCCGAAAAACTTTTATAGTTTTTAATGTGGGACAAAACAGTAGTTACTTCATATAATTTGGAAATTCGTTATTTTGGATTTGAGTTCGATAAATTAGGATTTTTTCCAAATTCAATTGCTATCGCAATTATACCGAATCAGTTTTTGTTTAACTATTATATATTGATGTTTTCAGCACACACATAAACCAATCACAAGTTATTATAAAAGTTCTTTCGCTAAATGTTATTGTTATGTCAACAGTTAATAGGAAATACTTTTTTTAAGTTAATATAATGACATAAAAGATAAAGTTTATCTGGACATTATTGTGAATAAAGTTTACTGTTATTATATATGTGCGTATATATATATATATATATATATATATATATATATATATATATATATATATATATATATATATATATATATATATATATATATATATATATATATATATATAAACCAGGATTATGGGGATTGCTGCTATCCCCATAATCCTGGTTTATTACTGACGTGCCAGCAACTACTTCCTCGATAGTTGATATGACATTAGGTGGTAGTTGAAATAAAAAAATGAACTTTGACGTAAGAAGAAAAAAAATGTATTGAAAACATTTTCTCATTATTTACACTACTTGTTTATAAACAAAATTTTTCATTTTATAGTCCGGGGTATATATATATATATATATATATATATATATATATATATATATATATATATATATATAGGTATATAAATATATATATATATATATATATATATATATATATAAATTTTTTGAATTTCCTACTCTAGAGCAAGCTACATATAGCTGACCGTGAGAGAAGCAGGATTCTTTGAGGTTGATGCCACAATATTTTGAAGTTTGCCCTTGCGCTTTGTTGATTGTGAAACTAAAGGTTAATTTAATTGGAAACTGCAATCTTTTAAATTAAAATGGCAATTCAGGTATTCTAGGTATAAATACTGTGTGTCCCTTGTTCTTTCCAGAAATAAGTTCAACTTCAATGATATTATTCGATAACTGTTTTACGATCATCCTCATTCCATTACATAGTTTTGGGGAGTTGATTGGAGATCCAATTTTCAGACGAAGGCAGTGTAATGGTATTCCTGGTACTTGTGAAGAGTTTAGAAATTTAGTGGGGAAGTTGACACTTTCTTCAATGGATACCATCGTGTCGATCGATTTATAGATTTTCTCTTCGCCAGGTATTTTCTTTAGAATATTAAAATTGATATCGTCCACAATATTATTTTTAGTGGCCAAAATTGCTCTTTGAAATAACCACTCTACGTTGGTATATAATTCTGAATAATATTTGGATAAATTTTGTCTATTAGTTCGTTTTCAGTAGTGGCTATGTTACAGAAATCACTATTGAGTTCAATGAGGCCGGTCGTTTGGTCAGAAGGATATGTACCTTCGCCTATTTGTAAAAGTATTTTAGCAAAATGTGCTGTTGTTAAATCTTTTGATAATTCAACTCTGATGTTTTTTGTAAATTACAGTACTTGTACTTGTGGCCAGAGATGTGACTTTTTTAAGCATGCATTGATCTCGTCTGCTGGTGCTGACTTGGGAATAACTGAAAGTGTTTGTCGAAAATCTCCTGAGAGTATGATTAGAGCTCCTCTCATTATTTCAGAGTTTTTTTCGCAATTATCCTAATTATGTCGCTTTAACTTTAAAATGTAAGTTAGCTACTGCTGTATAAATACACAAAATTTCATAACTTTATTATAGTAACAAATGTAATTTAAAACTTTATTGAAATTGGAATTTTAAATTTCGCGCCATTACTACACATGCTGCAATTGCTCGCAGCGCCTTTCGAAATGCAACCCAAATAATTGTTGTTCTGAATGAAGTTCAAATACTCGACAACAGATGGCGCCACTACACTTAATTTCCAAGTTGAAGGGTTGAAAAAGCCCTTATATCTTTAAAAACACGCCCTTTAGGTCAAAACGGGAACTTTCTTGTTCGAGGGGGGATAAAGGGCTATCACACTATATAAGTCCCTTTATCGTGCCGGGACTCCTTTTTAAGTTTTATCGGCACGCACATTTTATCAACTTAGTTTTATTATATATAATGATAATCATATATATATATATATATATATATATATATATATATATATATATATATATATATATATATATATATATATATATATATATATATCATAGGTAAGCTTTTCGTTTATATAATGAAATGCACATACTTTGAAATTATTATTTGTATGAAAATTCAAAATTCAACTTACCATTTGTATTCTGTATTGGTTTTCGCGAATCTTTCCAAATGAATATTTTCTCAAGTTCCAACCATGGTGCCTCAATTACCAAGGTTATGAAGAATCCAAGAAGGTAGGCGAGAACAATATCAGACGCAGTAGTACTGAACTAAAATATAAAAAATGCCTTTGAAAATCTTGGATGAGTCACATTACAAAGAAATTCAATCACTCACTCAATTTTACTGTGAATATTAATTTAAAGAATGTTTAACATGAACGTATAACATACTATTTTATTACAGAACATAAACTCATTGAAACAGAACTAATGTCACATATGAAATAGAAAACAAGTTTAATAGTTTAATGTTCACTTCTGAGGTCAAAATTATATTTTGAATGTAAACTCATAGCCCGATCATCAAGGGTTTTAACCCACGAAAAATAGATTATTGAGGAATTCCTTCATCCCGGGTAAGATTTGGATAGTGTGATTTTCCCATTACAATTTGAAATTAATTAAGAATCTACGTGTAACTAGTATCTGGGTATATGTACTAAGCTTACGAACCCATGAGGGTAGATGATGGAACACAGGCGAACATTCGCCTGTGTCCCATCACTCCCTTTTTAAAAAAAAATCTTCATTAGAAATTGATAATTAATATTATCAAAAGTTTACAATAATATGCAGAGGGTTGAAGTTAATAGTTTTTTTTGAGTATCTGAAAAATAAATCAATTTTTCAATAAAAAAAAACTACCGTAAAGAAGAAGCAATGGTATTACCATATTTTAGATAAGATCATTTTTTTTCTGTGAAAAAATATTTCTATGTCCTATGTATAACCTCCAAGAGCTAGGCTAAATTGTTTATAACATTATAATCGCGCGCTGCAGCGTGTTGTAGAAAACTTTACTTCTTTAATAATGATCTTTCGTAAGAAATAAAAATAACGTTCTAAAGAGGAAACTCATATCCTTCAACTAGGAATAATTGAATATTACTGATGTTCGAAACAAGTCAATTTTTGTATCGCATAGGTAGGGGACACCGGGTACAAAAGTAACGCTGGTCGAAAGTAACAAATGCTCTGTAGGTTTAAAGAATTGTCAAATCACCACTTGCTGCTGTCAGGTGATAGCCAGTGGCGCCACCATCAGTTGCATTCAATCGCCGCTCGCGCCACGCACTGTTCGATCGTGTGAGAGGACGCTACGTGATTTTATAAATCAAAAGTAAATTTTTTGGACGTTTACTTATTCAATGTTTATGTAGTATTAAAATGATGATATTAATCTGAATATTTGCATATAAATACTCGATGAGATTGATTTTGCAGTACCTAATTTCGTTTTTGTCTAGCATGTTCCGTTTCAAGGTTATCTTTAATGTTCTAACAAAAATGCTGTGGGGTACAAAAGTAACGCAGCCCTATGGGTACATAAGTAACATGTTACTTTAGTCCCCGTATTGATTTACTATAAGTAAACTTTTTATGTGTGTATGTATATTTCAACAAAATCCGCGACAACGCATAATAACCACCGCACGAATTACAACTAACATGGAAGTCTATCGAAAAGCTGCTGAAGAGCATTTTAATAATGGTGAAAAAATTAGAGCCAAGGCAAAAAAAATTGAATGTCTGCAATGTTACATTGCATAGATATATAAAAAAAATTTAAGCTAGAAATACTAGCGCAGTTGTAGACAAGGAAAATAAATTTGACGACGAAGATTGCTTCTACCTCGTTTGTTTAGAAAATTTTAGCAATAGTCGACTGAATGAGCAAAGTTTACATTGTTTCGAATGCAAAATGTGGTCTCATAGATACTGAATGCGTCAATGAATTATGTGTGCCATAATTGCGAGTCTGAATAGAGAAGACTGACACTGAATCTTCCAATAAATATTTGTTTGATTAAATATGTCATATCATTTATTCATTACAAACCCCTTTGACCTGTTACTTTCGACCCACAACGTGTTACTTTTGGCCCGCCAACGTGGTCGAAAGTAACAAATGACAAATTTTTTTAAAGTTTCTGTGATTCATGCAAAATACACAATAATAAGGTAATTTAAGATGCTAATCTATAGAACATAAACGGAATTTATGTATGGCTATATCAATTTCACCGAAATAATAACACCTAACGAGAAATCAAGGCGAAAGTACAAAATGTTACTTTTGTACCCGGTCTCCCCTACTTCCACGCTTGTCAAGCGCAACAAGATGACAATGCAGCAGTCATAGCCAATCGTAAATCTTCTGAGAGTTCCAAAGATGTGCGCGATTATTTGCATATCTTATGAAGCTGTTAAGTGGCTCCGTAGTTCAGTGGTCAGTGCGTTGGGCTACTGAACAGAAGGTAGGTGGATCGAATCCCGGCCGGAACAACGAATTTATGGGGAGCCACCTCTCGGAAGGCAAAGGCAACCTTCTACCTACTGCACCGAGCAGTATTCTGCCTAGTAAAGCCTCTCTATAAAGACGTTCGGAACCGTCGTAAAACTGTAGGTCTCTTTCATTCGTGTATCGCTGTATCACGCACAGCACGAGTAGTTGTAGAGAGGTCGCCACACCCTTAACCGGGTACGGCACCACAAGAAGATGAGGCTGTTGAATTGTTCTCCTGGCTGAATAATGGAGGTAATCGCTGCAGTAACAGAGTCGTTAGAGGGCAATCTTCCTCCAGCATTTAAATGAATGGAGGTGAGTGGTTAATGACGGTTCATCTATTAGCTTCACCATTTATTATGCTTTATCCCGAAGTGAGTCGAACAGTTGCAATAAGTACTTTGGTACAGAACTCCAAGCATAAGAATAGTATTGCGATGCTGGATAAACTTATGAAACAGAAAAATTTTCTTTAGCGTTTCAGCTCGAAATAGATGAGGATGATTAGCTTCTGTGCAGCTGACTGGCCAATGGTACAGACGTATTCGTGGTGAGTTAAATTAACTCTTAAAATATGTAGTTTATTGGTTGACTTAATAATAATCAATTATGTTATCAGGCTCCTAGTTAGAAATGACGTTGAGGTTATAATGAACTTGCATAACACGTTTTTAGCTAAACGTAGATTCACTGACATGCTTCTCTTTGGTGGTTGGAGCTAATGGAGCACTATTTCGAATTTAGTATATCATTGATAAGTGTGATAAAAAAAGCAGGTGATAAGTCAGACCCTTGAGGCAAACCAGCGTTTACAGTATATAGGTCCGATATTTCATAATCAACCGAACCACATATTTGCCTTTCATGGAGAAAGCTCTCGATCAAGCCGCATAGTTGTTCCGGAAGACCGTACAAAGCTTAAGCAGTATTGCTATGTACCAAACTTAGTCGAAGGATTCAAAGGATTTATCTAGAGTAACTGCTTATTATTCTCAATAATTCTTGATAACACTTGTCCAAAAATATATGGCATAGGTGGGCAAGTTACTGAAATCTGTATTGATTCCTCGAGGATCCGTCAACCAACTGTATCGTGTAAGAAGTTTCAAATCATACTTACTAGGTAGAAATATCCTGCTTGAACTGGGTACCTTTGGGTACCTACAGAATAGAACATAATTACTGTATGGCAGAGGTAGGTGGTCAATGTCAGTTTACTCAAGATGTTCCATAGTTTTGTGTTCAAAACAGGAACTACAAATTCTGAAAATGAATGATTTATAACATTTTGAAAAATTGTTAAAGAAAAGGAAATCATTACTAATTATATTATACTAGTATTATCCACTATTATATATTTTTTCATGAATATGTGAAATATTATGCATGAACATAAATAACAAGGAATATGATTCAGTGAGTTTATCCTAGGCCGCACAGAAATACAGGCCAGCATATAGCGCTATCTCTCTCGCTAACTACGTCACGCAGCCGGTCTCAACGGTTTGAATCGAATTCACATATCGTCGCTTACGAGCGAACGATGCTGTTGTAGTAATAAAAATAAAATTGCAGCGGGAAAAATCAGCAGAAAAATAAGTTGTTTTCTGTTTCATGTCAACAAGATTGTTTTTGACACTAATATATTATCATATTATGTAAAAATGCCGTCCAAATGTTGTGTTCCGGGATGCAAAAATAATTATGACAAAACAAACAAATTGATCCATATTTTTATGATGTTCCTGAAATAGCAAAGACTTTGAATTTAAACGAAAATGATACTTCTATTTTAATATATATTTGCGGATACATTGTACATAAAATTCTTAAATCCGTTCAATGCTCTCCTTGTAAAGAAAATCTTCAACGCGAAAAAATTCAAGACCTCAACATTGATCAAGAACATTCATGGCAGTATTTAAAAATTTCTGATCGTGGTGGTCTTAAATGGCCCAACGAACTAATTATTAATATTATCGTACATATGCACACAATATTTCAAGTCCTTTTGAGGGAAAGATTTGAAGAACAGTTTTTATGTTTGGAGTCTCATAAAGCTTTTCTTATTGAACTGAGCCTATCGTCAATAGAGCAGATAATTATTCCTTGTGATAAAGTGGGTCATTGGGACTCGTTAAGCTAAAAGATCGCAAGCACTTTTGCGAATATACTTTTAAATAATTATTCCAAAGAAAAAAGTGATGTTTTCAAAATAAATGAAATTTCATCTAGTGCAAAATCCCAAAAAAAAAGGAAAATTGATAAGCTTTCAAGCAATTAATATTAATATATTTTTTTTATTCTAATAAGAATAAGAATAATAAGAATAAGAAATTTATTGATCCAAATGGCTGTTATACAACGTGTTATGCTTAATACAGATAGGATAAGTCAAAAGATTATACAAACAAAAAAACACAGGATAGAATAACAAAGCAAAAAAAAAAGCATACATAACAAAAAATACTTTATGGGATCAGAAACCTATAATAATGCTACATTTATCACAAAACTCATTAAGTGAATAAAAAGAATACCGTATTAAGAAGTGCTTAATTTTCCGCTTAAAAATAGAGATGGTTCTGGCCTGCTTGATCTCTGTAGGCAAATTATTAAAATATTTCGGCCCAGCATAACTAAGACACTTTCTGTAATAAAAGTGATTAAAGTGTGGTATTTTAAAATCATCTCTTTTTCGAGTATTATATTGATGATTTTCACCATTCAATACAAAAATATCTCTATTTACATAAACGTAACACAACAATTTATAAAGATATATACCAACAACAGTTAAAATATTATTATCACAGAATGTTTTCCTGCACGAGTCTCTGGGTTTTAAGCCAAAAATCATCCTGACTATTCTTTTCTGACAAACAAAAACTCTATTAAAATCTTGAGCATGGCCCCATGTTACAATATGGAATGATAATGCTGGGTAGACTAGACCATAGTAAGTCGCCATAAGTGCATTTATTGAGAAATTATTTTTCAGGTTTAAGATTGCAAAATAATTTCGATTAAGCTTTAAACAAACCTCATTTATATGGCCATTCCAGTCAAAATTCTCATTTAAATAGAGACCAAGAAATTTGACATTATTTGGTTTTGATATTTTCTGGCCATCATAGACAATATCTTCTAGTACAGGTGTTTTAAATTTTGGATAAAATTCGACAAGAACAGTTTTAGTTATATTTATAATAAGATTATTTTTATCACACCATAAACCAAAATCCTTCAAGATATGCCTCAGTTTTGTCCTAAGAATATCAGGATTTTTGTCACTTACTATGATGCTAGTATCATCAGCGTACATAAAAATCTTGCCAAACTTAATGTATTCAGGTAAATCATTAATATAAAGAAGAAAGATCAGTGATCCAAGTACACTTCCCTGTGGTGTTCCCAATTGTAAATTATGGATTTCAGAACAAGCATCGTTATTTCTCACAATAAACTTTCTATTTTCTAGAAATGATACTATCCACTTATTTAGGGGACCCCTCAATCCGAGCGCGTATATTTTATTACCAACAAAAGCTGGGTCCAGTACATCAAATGCGCGGGAGAGGTCAAAAAATATTCCGGCAGTGAATTCGTTATTATCAGTTGAGTTATAAATACATTGTATAAACTCAGAGCTTGCGGTCTCCGTTGAGAAGTCTTCCCTAAAGCCATGTTGGCATGTTGTTATTAAACTATTTTTATTTAAAAAATCGAACACCTGTGTAGATATAACTTTTTCAAAAATCTTGGATATACAACTAAGTAATGAAATCGGCCGGTAGTTATCAATTAATTTGGGATCTTGTTTTTTAAGTACTGGTAATACTAGTGCAACCTTTAACCGATCTGGGAAAATACCAGAAATTACTGATTTATTTAAAATTTTTGCCTGTATAGGTGACAATATATCACTACATTTTTTAAACAATGAAATGGGAATCTCATCGTATCCAGTGGATCTTTTGTTTTTCAAATTGGATATAACTTTTTTTATGTCAGTATCATTAACTGGCAAGAACACCATTGAATTATTATTTGTTGATGACGTTGTACATGATTTAGACAGACCAGCAGAAAAATGTGTATTTAGTTGTTGGGTAACTACATTTCCAAAATATTGTGCGAACGATTCGGCTACCGACCGATTATCAGAGATGACGTTTCCATTATTGATCACCAATTCAATCCTCTGCGTATTCTTTTTACCAGAGGGGTTTAACTTTTTATTCACTTCACTCAAGTTCCAGATAGTTTTTGGTTTATTTTGGGAGCTTTGAATTATACTGTCATTAAACAATTGTTTTTCCATTTTTATGGTATTCTGGAGTACTTTCTTTTTTTCTCTATAAATATTGTTAAGTAGTTCAGAATTGACACGTTTGCGCAACCAATTCAAATCTCTTAATTTTTCCGACATTTGTTTCAAATCAGAACTTGGTTTAAATGATTTAGTATTAGTAGTTTTACTAACATTGTGTTTCGGAAAAGCCGCCACAAATGCATACATTAAGTGTTCCCAGAAAAATTCGAATATATCATCTATATTGTACCTTTCGTACAAGTCATCATATAATAAAATGTGACTACAGTCTGTCATAATTTTTTCAAATTCTCTAAAACCAAACTGGCTAAACTTACGACAATAGGTAGTATTATCAATATTATTAATTATCGTCTCATTATTCCAGATCATACCCACCATGTTATGATCTGATACACTACATTCCAAATTAATAGCAGCTGTTATTTCAGATATGTTAGTGATTATATAATCAATAGCTGTAGAGCTAATACCATTTTGACTTCTAAAAATTCTAGTAGGAGTTTTTATAACAGACTGCAGTCCATAACATTCTAAAATATCAAAGAGGCTAATTTTTTCAATATTGTCACATAATGCGTCTATATTCAAATCACCCACTATTAGGATTCTGTCATACTTATCGTAAGCATAATATGTATGTTTTAAAATTTTTACTGTGTTTTTGCTTGCAATTTTTACTCAGTTCTTGATATATTTTTAAAAATTTTATATGTTTTTTTTTGTTTTAGTATAAAATTTATTTTTATTTACATTATAAGTCAACAAACTTGGTAACTTTATTTTTATATTCATTAACTAGGGAAAAATATGTTTTGTTTTCAATATTTATGTTTTATTATTTTTACTATGTTTTTGCTTGTAATCTTCAATTTTTGCTCAGTTCTTGATATATTTTTTTAAAATTTTATCATTGTTTCTGTTTTAATAGGTATAGATAGAATTTATGTACATATTTATTTCGTTAAATATAATGTTCAGTTTTTGTTTTCTAGTCAAAACGCTTTTTATATGTATTATGCATATTGGAAAATATACCTGTGTTTTTTGTTTTAGTATAGAATTTATTTTTATTTACATTATAAGTCGCCAAACTTGGTAACTTTATTTTTATATTCATCAATTTAACTTGGGATAAATATATGTTTTGTTTTTAATAAATGGATAATTAAAAGTTACATTACATGCATTTTTCATCTTACCAATATACTATGCCACAGAAGATATCAAATTATGTTTTAAACAACCTAAAAATGTACAAAAACCCCATGCGCGCCATATTAACCAACGTAAAAATTAGACGGTCTTGTGACGTCACACGCACCGCATGCTGGCCTGTCTTTCTGTGCGGCCTAGGTTTATCGTTTCTGCACTTCAGAATAACATTAAAATATTCAATACTATGATGTCGGCACTCGTATATTTTCATTGGATTCACTCTCAACTAACTCCAAAATAAATATAAAAGTCAATGACGTCATACACAACTACATGAAAATTTTTGCGAATAAATTTGCGAATAAAATACATATATATATATATATATATATATATATATATATATATATATATATATATATATATATATATATATATATATATATATATATATATATAGTTCAGATAATCTGTGAAAATGATGCATTCATTGAAGTTACTATTTCAAAGACCAGTACATATTTCGTACTTACCACCGTATCCTTCCGATGTTGCAATTATGCACCATGACATGGCAATACCCCACAAAGAATGACTAACAGCTCCAAATAGTCCCCTTACAATATAATTCTTATTTTCATTCGGACTATAGAAGTACATTCCGGAGAATTGTATACCATATATTATCACCAGAAATATCATCCAAAACAAATATTTGATCCAAGTAGAAATTTTATATTCAGAGTTCCTAAATTTAAACTTCAAATATGCAGCTATTACTCCAGTAAAATATGGAATAGCTCTCATATGGCTTGGAATATGGAGTCTCCGGAAACTTCCATCGGTTACTATATCCCGAGACAAACTGGAAAAAAATTAACAGAGGCTCAATATAATTTCATTTCTTTTCTGTGAAATCGTTATATAGCAAAAATATAAATCTCTTAAGTGTTGCTTAATCCAGGTGTTTTGATATTTTTTGAAGTATTAATTATTTTCAATGTTTCTACTAGTTCATCAAAATTTTTGTGTGAAAAATTCGGTAAATTTTCTTATATTTCCAACTGTTTCATTTTATTTCTAATACGATACCTATCTTCATGAATAATTTGTTATTTCTCGTATAAATGAAATGAATGAGTTAATTTATTTCAACATACTTCAATCGTTCTTTGATTAAATGTGGATCTAGATTTTCCACACATACACTATTGCTGCTTTTTCAAGCTCATATTATTATATAAATAATCTTAATCAAAACCAATGGTATAAATATATTTTAATATTATTTATTTGACAATTGTTTTATATTGTTTTTCTTTAATTTTCTATAATATTATTTTTAATAGCTCAGTATTGTAAGTTTTCTTAATTAATATTATCATCTCATCTTTAAGAAATTTCTTATCCTAAATATTTTAAATGGAAACACGAACATTATGTGAAAATGTTTATGATAGAACTTGTTCAAGCTCTTAGATTATTCTTATTATATATCACTTACGCTACATGAAGTAGTAAAAAAGCATCCTCCTCGTTTATATAGATTACCAAGAAATGAATAACAAAACCTAAAATACACAGAAATATGCAACAAACTATTCCAGCTTTAGGTTTCTTCCATAGCAAATACGACAAAATTGGAACAAATAAGAAGAATTGCATGTCGCACGAAAGATACCATGTCTGGAACAAGCACTGAAATCCAATGAATATAAATCGTTTATATAAACGAGTTAACTCATTTTAAAACTCACAGTTTTGTCCACTTTTACGTAATTATTCAGATATAAGAGATTGGTCCACCAACTTTCCATACAACGCTCTTGTTCAACTCCAATTCTCTCACTCCAAAATGGACCATCGCCTAGATGAATAAATATGGTCATGTAAAATCCCAAAACGGCAGCATAAGATGGCGTTACTCTAAAAATAACTATTGTTCAATATATTGTGGTTAATGTAGTATTCATCGTGTGTCTTATTGAAATATATTTCAAGTGGTACCTAACTATTCGATGTAGATATACAATGAGAGGGTTAATATTTCCTTTCCTTCTATGCATTTCAAGCAGCAAGAAATAACTTGCCAAAAATCCTGATATGGTGAAGAATGTGTCAATAACGAAATGACCGACGAAAAATCCTGACAATGAGGCATGTTCATAAGCCTAGAAATTTATTTATCTCATCACATGTGGTTACTCTTATTAAACATACCTCCTCCAGGAAAACAGGATTCCCCACCGGTGAACTACTGTGAAACATAAGTCTATGACCCATCAAAACCAAAAAAGTTGAAAGAACCTTCATTCCATTCAAGCACTCCAAACCATGATCACTATTTGATATCTTCGTCAGCCTTTCGATTGTGTTTGAGAATGAAAATGCCTTAAGTATATTATGAACCTTACCTACAATATACACATGACAAAAGAATACAGGTTAATTTTTCATTTATATTTTCTAATCAAGCAACTAATAAATTTATTTATTTTTCAATATAATAGAAATTATTTCAGAAATCAATGTTTTTTGCCAATTTGAATATATATCTTGTCGATTTCGAACGAAACCATAATTATATTGGAATGAATTTATGTTACACTAGTTGGTTAGTTCATGTTTCGCTTATATATATTATCAAATAAGGGTAACGTTAATCTGATTGTTCTTCATACAGTTTCGATAACGCTGAAACAAAATGCTTTTTTTATACGTTTCACCTAATTTCACTAGAAATAATGTTTTTCCTTTTCATTTTTTTCATATAATCCAAAGATTACTAGAACGAAAATTAGTTAGTATTTGAAAATTGAAGAATTTATAACTGGAAGATTTCCAACGAAGTGAACAATGGTGGTGACTTGATCGATGCGTATTATACGAATTCGTATAACACGTGTCGATCAGGAGGTCAGCGTTGGTAAAGACCTGCAAGTTGACTCGTCTGAATGAGGTAAACCGCATTCGAGGCTATTTATAATGCAATATAATAGTCATACTCATTTTCATTTAGTATTGAATATATGTAAGTAATGTATGTATATATATATATATATATATATATATATATATATATATATATATATATATATATATATATGTATATATATATATATATATATATATATATATATATATATATATATATATATATATATATATATATATATATATATATATATATATATATTTATATATATATATATATATATATATATATATATATATATATATATATATATATATATACGGGTGGGCCATAACTTTCTACCCAGAATTTTGAGCTTTGGGATGGAATAACGAAAAAACGCTCGGACGGGTCAAATTTTGTTGAAAGGGGCACAAATGAGGGTGTTCAAATGAGTTTGATATCACTACCCCTCTAGCTGCAACCGCTAACAGCTCTCATTTTTGAATAGGGAGAAGGGGTCGAGCAGCACCTTGTTGGAAAGGCAATTCAATTTCCTGCATGAGTGTATTTTTTTTCATCGCTTTATTATTATACAGAGTGACTCAGTATTGCATCAATAACTTTCACACGCCGAATTTGGATCTTTGAGATGGAAAAAACGCTCGGACGGGTCAAAAAATGAATTTGATATCACTACCCCTCTAGCCGCTACCACTTAGAGCAATTATTTTTGAATAGAGATAATAGGTCGAGTAGCTTTGTTGAAAAAGTAATTCAAAAATAATTGCACTAGCAGTGGTAGGAGCTAGAGGGGTAGTGATATCGAATTCATTTTTTGACCCGTCCGAGCGTTTTTTTCATCTCAAAGATCCAAATTCGGCGTAAGAAAGATATTGATGCAATACTGAGTCACTCTGTATAATAATGAAGCGATGAAAAAAAATACACTCATGCAAGAAATTGAATTGCCTTTCCAACAATGTGCTGCTCGACACCTTCTCCCTATTCAAAAATGAGAGCTGTTAGGGGTTGCAGCTAGAGGGGTAGTGATATCAAACTCATTTGAACACCCTCATTTGTCCCCCTTTCAACAAAATTTGACCCGTCCGAGCGTTTTTTCGTTATTCCATCCCAAAGCTCAAAATTCGGGGTAGAAAGTTATGGATGGTCCCCAATCCTGTATATATATATATATATATATATATATATATATATATATATATATATATATATATATATATATATATATATATACTTATATATATATAATTATATATGTTGTTTTCGTACTATTGGACTGTTAAAACTCACCTGAAAATTTCGTATGCTTTTCACCTTCTGAATTCGATGACAAGTGATAAAAAGTGCACATAATCTCAAATAAAATTAACAGTAGGAATATTCCACTGAAAATAATTTAAATAGTTATAATTCTCAATATAACTATATTTCAAATATTCTTACAGAAAAACCATGTCCCCGTTGGTGATTTTCAATTCTGTTTCAATTTGACAATGTCTCTTGTCAACTTCCACGTCGAGAGTGAATGGAAGGTTTTGTTTAAGAAACTCTACATTTTGTTTTAGAACAATTTCTAAATCCCTATGATCGCATGAAGATGGAATGCAGTAGGAAATGTAAATATCTTTCCTACTTGTCTTGCGGAGATCTCCAGCAAACATCTGTAAACGAAAATCAATATAATTATTCGAATGTCTTCAAATCAACAATTTCTTTTCTCGACTTATTTCTCATGAAAAATTAATGTAACCATTTGGCTTCTCAGATAAAATGCGTGGAAACTCAATATATCGGTACACATTAAATATAGCTCAAAATTAATGCGGCTAAAAATCAATAAATCGCAACAAAAAGGAAAATATAGAACATAGAAAAGTATACCTCAGTACAAAATATTAACTTGTTTTAAATTTTCGATTCATAAAGAAAGTCTATTCAGGAACTCAACTATTGCAGTTTACGTATAATACTTTTGTAACAGTCTGATTTTCACTTAAATTATATTTAAAAAGAAAATGAGTTCATTACAAAAGTAACATCAACCGCAAAATATTACTGGATGAAAAAATTAAGCAATGTTAATTTAAAATAAATTTTTTTTTCATTTAATACCTTTGATACCTACTGCGGTTATATTAGAGTGTAGCTTTTAATAAATGCGTGGTTTGACTATGAAGATATACCGGGTGGGTCGATTTCTCTGGGATTTTGCGTTAAGGGTACTTCTAGCATAGATACCGAAAAACGAGAAGACAGGTTCTGTCGATTTTCGATTGTCAATGTAAAAGTACATTTAGTTTTCGAGATACAACTTGATATTTTTTATGGAACATGTCATATTTTATTTTTTTCAAATTACCCTACTTGTCTGCGATTTCGACATTATGTGCAACAAAAAAATATATCAGTTTTTCAAATCAAGCAAGACATGCCTACAAATCTACTTTTAAAACGAGCTTTTATCAGAGTGAGCTTCGACAAAAACAAAAAGTCTGTGGGTATATCGACCTACAAATATTGGCATAGTAGCAATGAATTATTTACTATCAATTTCTACAATTCACATAGAATAATAAAAATAAGAAATAATTTGATGTAGATTCAGAGAAAAATAGAATATCAGGTTTGTGTTATATCTCAAAAACTAAATATAATTTGACATTTTCGATTTCAGTTCTGGATTGTCTTTTGCGAAAAACCGCCTGTAGCTCTAAAACGAGTACGTATCAAAAAGCGGTTTTCAGATTTAAACTTGTCTCGAAAGGTGAGGCCTAATGCGAAATGTGGTGCAGCATTTTCTTAAGAAGATCAGCAATTCTTGGTGTTATTAAGAAAGTGCGCAACCACTATTTCCTTTTTTAATTTGAATTTGTCAAATATGAAATTTGTTATTTTGAAGCCCAAAATTTGTAGGCTCGCGCGCCTCCCAATGCCCCTCCCCCCAGTTTGGGAACCACTGAACTAAACATTACGGAACAATTATTTGAGGTTTACTTATTCTAACATTAAGATAAGATGCTCGAATAGGTTGCCCTGCTCATGTAGGTATATTTGAGCTCTACGGGTAATCGCATGTGAAGCTTGCGAAACTTTGAAAAGGTTTAGCCGTATTTGATTCCTTGCCAAACGTATTCTTTCACAGAACTTCTCCTCGTTGTCTACTTTTGTTGCGTATACTATATCTTTTACATGGCCCCAAAAATAGTAGTCTAGTGGATTTATATCCGGCCTTTTCTGTGCCCACCTCTTCTAATCCATTTACCAGGAAATCGCTCATCTAGCCAATTTCTGATATTCACACCTAATGGGTTGGCACATCGTCGTGCTCTGCCATTGCATAAACCACGTACAAAGTGGATATCTGCTAAAACTCTATTTGAAAACTTCTGCAATACTACTAAATAACTTTTTTTTCGGCAACAAGCAGCACAATTAAAAACTGGGCGATTAATAATTGACAGCTACTTTTTCTCTACCAGGCAACTCGAAAAACGTTATTTTTTTCCAAATTTGCACATTGAAAAACAAAAAATCAATTTGTAAAGAAATATTCAAATGCATTTTTTTCGAAAATGCTGCTTCCTAGCGAAGTATGAAAAGAGTACCTTATTTTTACAAAAAGCTTCATATTTTCAAATTTTGAAGTCAAAATTACTAAAAATCAACCACCAAAAAATTTGGGTCAAATTGTTTGCCAAAACCCCCCTGCATTAGGTACCCACTCCTGAAAATATTGCAATACTAACTTTTAGTACATTAAATAGAGTGTTAAAATTTTCGTAAGTGCGCCCAATTGTATCCAATTACGTTTACAGGTTTCGAAAATATGTACAAAAAACCACCATCAGGACTTCACATTTAACACCCTGTCTCTTAAAAACGAAGAAGTTGCGGACCCTAGTTTACATAAACTTTTCTCTCTATTTTTGGAAGTAGAATACGTGACGTCTAATTTCGGGACACCCTGTGTATATATATATATATATATATATATATATATATATATATATATATATATATATATATATACAGGGTGTGTGTGTATAAGATACTTACCTTCATTCTATCCCAAATTGTGATATTATAAATTTCCTCATATTCATACGTATAACTTGCGTTTGATGTTGACTTGAAGGAAGTTATTTCGTAGTGTGCCATACAGTGTTGACTAGAAAATCCAATACTCTTTGGAAGATGAACACTAATACACTCATCAAAATTCCCTGTGTCGAAGATTGACCCAAAAGAAATTCCAGGTGGAAATTTGGTTGTAGAATCAAACACTGAAATGGTAATGGAATAGAAGTAAAATTCACGAAACTGTTTTAAAAAAATTTGAGCATATACTGTTATTCAGTACAAACATTTTTCTGTCATAGTCTGAATCAAATGTTACATAAAAGTGTTCGTTCAGTTATAGTATTTCCATACCAGCCCGAATGAATTCAGAAATGTGTTTTTCCATTAGGTCTCCGACGTCTTTATAAAAAACTTGGAATATCTCGAAAATATGAATAACTACTATTTTGAATTTTTGAAGAATAGCAGAATAATTTACTTTTTTATTCAATAATAATGCTTTGGTAATTTAAAAACAATTAGTGAAATGTTTTCATCTACATTTAATTAGTAGGTATAATTAAAGAACAATATATACTCTACAACGAAACAAAAATAATTTTTCAAGAAAATGTAGATAACTATAATAGTTCTGATGTTGATTACATTTTGAGTCTCTCAGAGATGAAGAAATTCTTCTTCCTCTTAAAACGAAGTAGGTATATTCATAAGTTATTTTGCTCAAACGTTACTTTTTCAATTAATTTGAAAAGTTACTGAAGGAAGAAGATATAATTGAACTCAAGCAATAAATATTATATTAGTTTAAATATTAATTTCCATTAAGATATCCATATTGAAAATAAAGATCCTCTACCTAATTTTCAAAGCTAACCTATATTATAATTGAAATTACTCGTGCATACTGACTGCAATTGACACATTTAAATATCTAAACAAATTTATGAATCCAGACTAGAATATTCTTCCTCCATTCATTCACCATTAGAAAAAAAATTAAGAGATAAGATTTATCGAAATTATATGAAATGAAAATATTTACTCAGTTGTAGAAAATACTATACTCTAGATTTAGGGATCTTAGTTCTTTAGTTTAGTTTTTTATTACAGAATAAATTCAAATTCTCTCAATAAAAATAAAGAATCTAAAATCCTTTGAAAGTAGACTCATGATTTCTGACTAGTGAACGTTTTCTGACTAACTTCCATTAATTTATGTTTTACTCGGAAAGTATAATCTAAATACATTTGATGAAGAATGTTGCGTTTTATAAAATAATAATTTTAAAGGTATTTTTTCTCTATATAGCATTTAAATTTTATAAAATGACCACTATTCAGTGTATCCTGTGATGCAGTAACAATTTGATTCTCAGCTTGTTTCAATTTTCTCGTGAGAAATAATGAATTTCCATATTCGTGACTAACTATTGATTTCAATAAATTATTTTTTTAACAATGCTGCTGCTTTTACAGGCCTCAGTAATTCTGTAGTATCTATAAGAAATACATAAAATATAGTGAACAAATAAGTATCAAGATCGCAACTGATGTTCATCTCGATATTTGGCAATTTGCCTTAATTTCTATTATTTATTCATGTGATATGTAAAAATATATTCATTTCTCTCATATATTTAACTTCCATGAAGGATTATTGAATAATTTTATTTCAGTTGAATTTTAATTGATGAACAAAACTAAATTTGAATTTACTACGTTTATTATCACAAAATATTTTGAAAAATATAACACTGCGATTGCAATTTCGGTCACTAGACCATCATCGGGCAGATTGAGTTAAGAACTGAATACAGAATCATAGATTTGCGCTTCCGGATGGGAAAGAATTATTGCAGGTACCTAAATAGACAAGAGGAACATATTTCAAGAAGGGCTAATCGAGTGAATTTCCCAAATTGGTACCATTCAATGTTCTTAGAAAAGTCGTTATTGTTTGAATACACTAAATATAGGAGAATATATCAGGTCAATCTGGTCGTTCAGCAAGGTATCTTTTGCATTATGATTGAGTTTAAAAATTTCTAATGATTCTAAGTAAGTAAGTTTGGCTCCTTTCGGTAATTTGTGCATGATTTTAAAATTATCTATTTATGAAAATGGGTGGTGGTTTTCACGGCAATGATTTGAAAACGTTGAATCCGTTTTATTTAAGTTAAAAGATTGTTGGTGTTCTTTAAATCTTGTCTTGAACGATCGACCAGTCTGACCTATATATACTCCTTTACATACAGGAAAAATCAACTTATAAACTCCTGAACTTTCAAATTTTGAAGTGATATCTTTGGCATTGAATAAAAATCCTGAGAGTTTTGTCTTAGGTTTGAAAGCAATTTCCATCAACTATTTGAATTATAATTAGTCTTCTCAAACAGATGAACGTGTTAATTTTGAAATGTGTAAAGAATTGCATTTTCTTCCTCATTTTTATCAGTTAGAGAGCATTATAGGTACTGATAAACAATATGATTAGACTTTTCAGTTCAGATCAAGTAGCAGTCCTGCCTTTTTTTACACGCATACGTTCTTTTAAGCAATTTAAAATCTATATATTTCACCTATATGATCATATTCAGTGATGATAGTTCAGGTCCAGTGAAAATTGAAATAGAATTAAGTCATGTTTGCCAGCTGCTCATGTCAGACAAATTTTCGCAGGAATTATCATTTTGCGATAACATATATTGTTCGTTTCTAGTATAACTGTATTTAAAATTGAAGGCCAGTCAGTTTAGACATTGAAAATCGAAAATTTAACAATAATTTCAAAAGTTTTTAAACTTTGGTCAAGTGAATGCTTTATAGAGAAAGGAACAAATCTCATTTTGCAACCTTTTCCGAAGTCCGGAACATTGTTAAAAATGCAATAATATTGAATTTTGCCTTATGCTTGTGAAAAAAATTCTATAAGTTCTGCAAACTTGGAGTAGTATTATAGCTATTAATATAACGAGATTATTATGCGATTTATAATAGTCGAGACGATTTTAAATCGCTAATAATCGAGTTACATTCAAAGCTTTATCGTATCATTGACAACGGCGATGCGAAAATAAAAGCAACAAGGTTTTATGTCATTTCTTTTCGGCATTTCAAAAAGTCATTAAAATGATGCAAGATTTTGATATTCCTGACGATATATAAGCTGCAGCCAACACTATAAGGTTGAACTTGCTTCCGGATAAATCTAAAATCCAGTATGAAAAAGAATATCTGCAGTTTTGTGAGTGGCGAAACAAAGTACATGTTCAAGGTGCAGAAGAAACGGTGTTGCTGGCGTATTTCGCAAAACTCTCTGAGAAATATTCTGCTTCATCCTTATGGCCGAAATATTCCATGTTACGAGCGACTCTAGAACTTAAGGAAAGAGTGGAAATCGATAAATACGGCGCTTTAATACGTTTCATCAAGAAGAGAAACGTTGGATATAGAGCAAAAAAGTCAAAAGTATTTACAAGAGAACAAGTTAACGAATTTTTGTGTTCTGCCCAAGAGGAGTTTTTAATGATGAAAGTTGCCTTTTTAATTGGAATTGGAGGAGCCTAACGAACCAATGAATTAGCGAAGATGACCACTACACGGAAGATGACGTTTTAGAGGACAAGCAGACGCTAACGGCAAAGGTGTATCCATCAAGATTGAAAACTGTCAAAATATTGTTTTATATGTTCATCAAAACTAGTTCTAATATTATTTGGTATCTAGCGTATTATGCTTTCGTAACTAACGTATTATATTATGGTAACTAATCTATTATGAGTAACTAAGGTTTTATTTAGGTTTTGATGCGTTTATGATGTTAATAATTATTAATAAAGATTCAGTATAAAAATGTCTTAATCTTCAATGATATGATAAAATATATTATTTCATATCACGTATCAAATTTGCAACCAATTTAAGGGTACGGAATATTTTTTTTTAATTCAAAATTAAAGTTTTTCTTTGATAAACTGGCCAAAAAAATTCCAAAAGTTCTGCAAACTTGATAGATACTTCGGAGAAGTATACCGAACAGTTGTATAAATTTGCAAACTTTTACGTTGACCGGAACATGTTTATTTATAATTTTTTTAATTTGTCGTAATTTTTTCGAGCAAGATGATCTCGAAATAATAACCAAAGTTTTGAAATTTGGTTGCAAATTCAGAAAACATCTATTCTGATGCCTTTGCAAATTTGCAACCTTGTACGGGGTCCGGAACATTATGCAATTTGCAAAAATATAAAAATCCAAAAATCATATTTTTGCAAATTGCATAAAGTTCCGGACCGCGTACAAGGTTGCCAATGCATCAGAGTAGATGTTTTCTGAAGTTGCAACCAAGTTTCAAAATTTTTGTAATTATTTCGAGATCATCTTGCCCGAAAAAATTACCACGATTTAAAAAAATTATAAATAAGCATGTTCCAGTCAACATAAAAGGTTGCAAATTCATACAACTGTTCGTTATATTTTTTCAAGTTTGCAGAACTTTTAGAATTTTTTTCAGTTTATCAAAGAAAAACGTTAGTTTTGAATATGCATTTGCAACCTTGTACGCGGTCCGGAACTTCATGCAATTTGCAAAAATATGATTTTTGGATTTTTATATTTTTGCAAATTGCATAATGTTCCGGACCGCGTACAAGGTTGCAAATTTGCAAAGGCATCAGAATAGATGTTTTCTGAATTTGTAACTAAATTTCAAAACTTTGGTAATTATTTCGAGACCATCTTGCTAGAAAAAATTACGACGAATTAAAAAAATTATAAATAAACATGTTCCGGTCAACGTAAAAGTTTGCAAATTTATACAACTGTTCGGTATACTTCTCCGAAGTATCTATCAAGTTTGCAGAACTTTTGGAATTTTTTTGGTCAGTTTATCAAAGAAAACCGTTAATTTTGAATAAAAAAAAAATATTCCGTGCCCTTAAATTGGTTGAAAATTTGATACGTGATATGAAATAATATATTTAATACTACTCCAAGTTTGCAGAACTTTTAGAAATTTTTTCACAAGCATAAGGAAAAATTCAATGTTATTGCAATTTTAACAATGTTCCGGACTTCGGAATAGGTTGCAAAATTTCATTGTTTGTTTTCATCTCTCACCCGACCGTACATTAAAGTTTGAAAACTTTTGAAATTATTGTCAATTGATTATCTCCACTGACTGGCCTTTTACCTATATCAGGAGAAGCATACAAGTTTATCGTTTGGCATGCACTGAAAATATAATTTAATTTGTTGAGATATTCATTTCAATGGATTAAATGGAAAAAGTTTCTGAGCTCTCAACCTAAAAAAAAACTGCATTAATGAATATTAACTAAATAGGAACAAAATAAAATCATGAAAAATATACAAGTTGGCCATGGCCAATATGATATATCACATAAAGTGAACAAGGAAAAATTCTTCAATAATTTAAAAATTTATCAAACGAAATTTCAATGGAGCTGGTAATATGTATTCCGCGACGCAAAATCTCCATTCACAATCCGACAGTGAATTATAAAAATCGTCAAGCCACCCCGATTCAAAATTATTATTATTTTTATAGAAGCAATATAAAAATTCAAAAATAATATTTTTGCAAATTGCATAAAGTTCCGGACCGCGTACAAGGTTGCAAATTTGCAAATGCATCACAATAGATATTTTCTGAATTTGCAACCAAGTTTCAAAACTTTTGTAATTATTTCGAGACCATCTTGCCCGAAAAAATGACCACGAATTAAAAAAAGTATGAATAAACATGTTCCGGTCAACGTAAAAGGTTGCAAATTTATACAACTGTTCGGTATATTTATCCGAAGTATCTGTCAAGTTTGCAGAACTTTTGGATTTTTTTTTTGTCAGTTTATCAAAGGAAAACGTTAATTTTGAATAAAAAAAATATTCCGTACGCTTAAATTGGTTGCAAATTTGATACGTGATATGAAATAATATATTTAATACCACCCCAAGTTGCAGAACTTTTGGAATTTTTTTCACAAGCATAAGGCAAAATTCAATGTTATTGTAGTTTCAACAATGTAAAGAACTTCGGAAAAGGTTGCAAAGTTTCATAGTTTGTTTTTATCTCTTTCCCGACCCTACATTAGGGTTTGAAAACTTTTGGAATTAAGTATTGTCAATAGATCATCTAAAGTTTAGATGATCAATTGACAATAATTCCAAAAGTTTTCCTAAACTGACTGGACTACTAGGCGAATTGAAGAGAAGCATTCCAAAGAGCAGCTGTTTTTATGTATGCGTATTGATAAGTATATTATTAATATATCATATAATATCCAACTGTTTGAGAGACGGATATGAATTAAAAACTCCGTAATACTCCATTTAAGTATAGAAATATTCTCGGGAATCTTATAGTTAGAATTGCTTCTTCATTAGATATTTCGTATGATTCACTGGTGTCTTTCGATATGTGCAATCGTCCAGTGCAGAACTCTGGTCCTAGGGGCTTCCAAATATCGAGAACTCCATTAATCAAATTGCAAACTTCAGTAAGTAAGGGGTAGTTTGAGTTGTAGTAGTTTTGAAGATTTTCCAATGGAAATTATAGCTCTAACGTAAATGATTATGAAGTATGTTTTCAAGAGAGTTAATTTAATTGCATTTCCAGCCTTGTAACTAGGGACTTAAAGCAGTTCTGAAAATCACCACTTATCCGTATACGTATCGCAAAGCGCATGTGCAGAAGCGATACGTGTGCTTCGTTACGTTACGTGGAACGTATCAATCCGTCACACGTACCTAACGTACGTATTGCTTTTTTGTGTTCCGTGCTCTCGTTTTTCAACGACCAAACGACAAAAGTGATGCTGTGTGCTCAAAAATCATAACCTTATTTTCTGTGATCATAACAAAGTAAAGTACAATAATGGATTTAAAAAGAAAAAGACTTTTTTACACTGGCAATGACGATATAATTTTGCTGAGGGAGATATCGGGGCATAGGTAATCCATGATTAATAAATAATAGGAAACGCGAAAGGTCACTATTTTTTAGTAGATGTCAACTCTCACTATTTTTTAGGTTAAAAATCGAAATATATGTATGGTTACGTTGCGAACGCATTTGCTTTATGTCTCTTTTTGGTTAATCACGTATCTCCGTTACGTTACGTATACGGATAAGGATAAGTGATCTATTTGAAGAACTGCTTTAAGTCCCTAATGAATTTGGAGTGGCTGTAGAAATACGCATTGCTCGAAAATATTAAAAAACCTTGAACATTTCAACATAAAAATTGAGGCGGTACAATAAATCAATTGAAATATTCATGGTGTACTTTTTTGACACCAACTCAATCCATGTACCAAATTTCAATCTAGAACAGTATAGCAGAAGATATGGAGGTGTACAAATTCTCGAAAACCAGTAGGAAACTAGAGGCGGCATTTGGGAAAAATAGATTGAATTACCGAAAGGTATTTCACGGATATTATCTCAATCCACATACGAAATTTTTGCACTCTAATTCAAATTGAAGGAGCTGAGGAGGTGTACAATTTTCTCAGAAAACAAGAAAAATTAAAATCTCCATATATACTTAGCGGCGTTCAGTGAATGAAGTTTATAACTCCAAAAACCATTTCCTTTGCACTAATTGAATCCACGTACATATTTTAACCCTTTGGACAGTATTTGGGAGTGCAAAAATCCTCCTCTGTATTTTAGCTCCATGCACCGTCCAAGAAAACCTACGAGGCTGAATTTCAAATATGTTGTAGATGATCAATTTGCACATATTTTGTCACTGATTTCAACAATTTCGACTCATTGTCCTTCACACACACACACACACACACACACACACACACACACACAGATATTATATATATATATATATATATATATATATATATATATATATATATATATATATATATATATATATATATATATATATATATATATATATATCAGATATATACGAGGTGTGGCTAGAAAAAAACCGAACTGATGCTATAAATTTTATTTTCCATTATTTACAATTTGATGTTATCTCCTTCAATGTACTCTCCTCCTCGGTCTACACACCGCTCCATACGAATTTTCCACTGTTCATAGCAATGCTGCAGATCATTTTCGGTAAGTCCATACATTACTTCCGTCGCTTTTTCTTTTACTGCTTCAACACTCTCAAATCTAGTTTCTTTCAAAGCTGACTTGACTTTAGGGAAAAGAAAAAAATCACAGGGGGCCAAATCAGGTGAGTAGAGTGGATGGTCTAAGATGGGAATGTTGTGATTGGCTAAAAACGTCTTCACTAACAACGCATTGTGAGCTGGGGCATTGTCTTGGTGCAGGATCCATGTCTTTTTTTTCCACAAATCGTTCCGTTTTCTCCGTACTCGCTCACGTAGGGTAGTCAGGACGCTAATTTAGTAATGCTGATTCACTGTTTGTCCCTCTGGTACCCAATCAATGTGTACAATCCCTTTGACATCAAAAAAAACAATCATCATTGCCTTGAATTTCGATTTTGACATTCGTGCTTTTTTTTGTCGTGGAGAATCAAGAGATTTCCAATGCATCGATTGGCGTTTGGTTTGTTGCAACATTACAAACGTTTCACTTGCAGATTTTCCAAGTTTGAAAAGAAATTTGATGTTAACACGCTGTTCTTTTTGTACACTCAACATTTTTCCGACGCACAGTCAAAACGTCAACTACTTAGAACAGACGCCACGGGCAGACTGAGTGCAGGAGGCAGATAAAACTCGAGCAGTAGGCGGAGCAAGAGTCACGTGACAGGCCAGGCGACTTTCAGCCTTATTGCATTCGTTTTATTGTTTCACCTGTGCTAGTTCGGTTTTTTTCTAGCCACACCTCGTATATATATATATATATATATATATATATATATATATATATATATATATATATATATATATGTGTGTGTGTGTGTGTGTGAAGGACCATGAGTCGAAAAAATATAAAATTCTCGTGTCACGGTGTTAGAAGTTAAACTCCTCCGAAATAGCTCGGCCGATTCTCATGAAATTTCGTAGGCATATCGGTTAAGTCTGAGAATCGGACAAAATTCATTTTTCACCCCCCTAAATTTTAAGGGTGGTCTACCCCTCAATTTCAATTTTTAATTTTTCAGACAAAATTTTTTGTTCTATTTTTTGTATGATACAGCATTCAAAAATACATACAACCCCAAAGTTCCACCTCTCTACGATCAACCCCTATTTTAATTTGTTGATTATAAACTTCCATTTTTTGGCAAGATTTTTATTTTTATTTTGTCATGACATGAATAAAAATTCCATCGCGATTTTAATTTTTTTGAAATTTATCCACAGATCCACAATAGGGTTGCAAGATGGCAATCGAAAATAACAATAGTCGGTCTGAGAATAGGTCGTAATATATTTTTCATACCCCTAAGTGATTAGGATGGTCCACCCCAAACATTTTTTAAAATTTTTTGGACAAAATTTTTTATTTCTATTCTTGTATGATGTTGCATTAAAAAATACATACAACTCTTAATTTTCACCCTTCTATCAACAACCCATATTTTTTAATAGCCATTTTAATAATTTAAACAATGTTTGCCGGGTCAGATAGATTGATGGATAGATGTAATGATAAATAGATAGATAGCTAGATAGATAGAGATACATCGGTAGATAGATGAATAGATAGAGAGATAAAAATAATTTATATGGCAGAACAACTTTTGCTGGGTCAGATGTATATATATATATATATATATATATATATATATATATATATATATATATATATATATATATATATATATATATATATATATATATATATATATATATATATATATATAATAAAAAAAAAAATATATATATAATTATATATATATATATATATATATACAAAACTCGTATCACGGTGTTTGTGACACATTTTTTGTTTTTTTTTATGATACAGCATTCAAAAATACATACAACCCTAAATTTTCACCCCTCCATGATTAACCCCGCGACTTTAACTTTTTTTAATTTTATCCACAGATCCGCAATAGGGTTGCAAGATGGCAATCGAAAAAAATAATAATCGGTTTGAGAATAGGTCATAATATATTTTTTTTATACCCCTAAGTGATTAGGGTGGTCCACCCCAAACATTTTCATAAATTTTTTGGAGAAAATTTTCTATTTTTATTTTTTTATGATGTTGCAATAAAAATACATATAACTCTAAATTTTTACACTTCTAACAACAACCCATATTTTTTAATAGCCATTTTAATAATTTAAACGTTTGCTGGGTCAGATATATTGATAGATAGATGTGTAGATAGATAGATAGATAGAATGATAAATAGATAAAAATAATAATTTATATGGCAGAACAAAGTTTGCCGGGTTAGCTTATAATTATTTATCCGAATTGTTGTTGCCTGTGAACTATTTCTAATCTCTTGAAAATTATTAGCAATAACAGGCTTGTTGAATCTTAAAAAACTCGATTTTATTAAAAAGTTGACGTTTCGCCACGACATTCGTGGCTTTATCAAAACTCGGCATCCTATATATTCAAAATGAGAGATAGGAAAAGTACTTTTTCTCCCTAGGGAGGGAAATACGACTTTCCTTGATAAAGCCACGAATGTCGTGGCGAAACGTCAACTTTTTAATAAAATAGAGTTTTTTAAGATTCAACAAGCCTGTTATTGCTAATAATTTTCAAGAGATTATATATATATATATATATATATATATATATATATATATATATATATATATATAAATTATTTTTGTAGAAAACACAACTATACACTTAACCATTAGTGTCTCAGTCACATCATGTGAGAGAAGTTTTTCTAAACTGAAACGAATAAAGAATTATCTCCGAGCCAGTCTATCAATTGAAAGAAAAGTTCCAAAGAAAATAGATTTCAACGACATTATTGAGAAGTTCATTATATGAAGGCACGAATTCATGTAGAATAGTTACAGAAAAGAATTAGTATAAAAGAAATACAACTGCTGTAATAATATCAATAATAAATATATATCCTGACTAAGATTACGAAACAAACTGATATTTTGCTTTGTTTTAATACATTAAAATAAGTTACTTTCTTATTCTATTTCTTCGCATTCTCATTCTTTGTATCACATTTATTACTATGAATCATATATTAAACACTTTATAATTACATGATTTTATCGTCCGGCTCAGACCGCCACTGCAATAGTCTTTGCATGTTATTGAAGCAATATCGAATATTTTTAAACTACCCTAATTAACTGTAAAACTCTCTCCGAAATAATTCAATCAATTCGAATATATCGAATTGAAAAAGTAGGAAGGTAAATACTTAGAATAAATTGATTTCAATATTAATAAATTCACTCACTGTCCACTGCCCAAAGAGTATATTTGGAGAGCTCATCCAGATAAAATAAGGTGTGGTTTTTGCACATCACATTTTTTGAATTCACTGTAGGAACAATGAATTTCATTGGATCTATAGTTTGATTTTTGATGGAAAATTGTATATCTATCGCCAATGCACCTTTCAGAAATATACACAAGAAGAAAAAATTTTGAAAATTCAAATACATTTTTGCTACTCAAATGATGGAACATATATCTCAGTATGGTGTCGTGTCTTCTATTCAATGAGCAGTTCGACTGTTTCGTTTATATTGAATGTGTCTGGCATGACGATTTGAAATAATTTAACGAAAATATTAATTTTTAAATTACCCGTAAAATCACGCGCCTCTTTAACTGAATCACCGAAGTTTGTTAATAGCTATTTGTATTACTAGGGAGGAAAGTGCCACTTTTCCTCTCGTACGATGTAGGTTACTAGTAAACATCCAAGAAAGGACAAGGCATTTTACTCCCCTGTAATACAAATGATTTTTCCTTCTGCCCTAAATTGAACCTTTTTTGAAACTTTAATCATAGCATAAATAACGAATTTATGTTTAATGTCACTGTCAGTCAACCTCGGCATCCTATATATTCAAAATGAGAGATAGGAAAAGTACTTTTTCTCCCTAGGGAGGGAAATACGACTCTCCTCCTTGATGAAAGGGAGGAAAGTGAGTACTTTCTGAAGGGGTAGAAGAAAAGAGCTATTTGCATTAATAGGGAGGAAAGTACCCCTTTTCCTCTCGTAGGATGTAGGTTACTTCCCGACGCGGAGCGGAGGGCACTGAACATCCAAGAGAAGAAAAGGCACTTTACTCCCGTTTATTGCATATGATTTTTCCTTCTACCCTAAATCGAACCTTTTTTGAAACTTTGTTTGTAGCACAAATAACGAGTTTTTGTTTAATGTGACTGTCAGTCAACCACGGCATCCTACATACTCATTCCGTGTAGTCCACAACAAGAACCTTACAAATGTTGGTTCTCTGCTTATATAGTTTTTTAGTAAAATCTCATCTAAAATAGACTGTAATTTCGGTTTATATATATATATATATATATATATATATATATATATATATATATATATATATATATATATATATTTTATTAATATATATATATATATATATATATATATATATATATATATATATATATATATATATATATATATATATATATATATATATCTATATATAATGAAATATACTCGGACATTTTTTCGAAAATAATCAAACAAACCTCCTAGCGGAGCTGGTTATACGAGTTCACGAAACATCGGAATATCCCCATCTACCTTAGACGGTACATGTTAGAAATATTAAGTTGTTTATCACAATCAATAAAAAATGACAGACAGGCCGTTTCGCCATTATTTGGGGCTCATCAGTATCATCCATCCATCGAAAGTGATAACCAACCCAATATTTCAAACGTTCTTATATTTTACTTCTAGCAACATAATGGCATATGACCCAGCGCCACCAGTCGGAAACAAATGAACCACATCTTTCAGATAGATGAAACATTGATTCGGTGGATGGATGATACTGATGAGCCCCAAATAAAGGTGAAACAGTCTGTCTATCATTTTCTATTGATTATGATGAACAACTCAATATTTTTAACATGTACCGTCTAAGGTAGATGGGGATATTTCGATGTTTCGTGAACTCGTATAACCAGCTCCGCTAGGAAGTTTTTTGTTTGATTAGTTTCGAATAAATCTCCTAGTTTACTTCATTTCCTTGCCACGGTCGTGTCTCGGTAACAAGAAGAATTCTTATATATATATATATATATATATATATATATATATATATATATATATATATATATATATATATATATATATATATATATATATATATATATATATATATATATATATATATATATATATATATATATATATATATATATATATATATATATATATATATATATATATATATATATATATATATATATATATATATATATATATATATATATATATATATATATATATACAGTATGGTGCAAATGAAAGGAATAAATTCGTTATTTCGTAAACCGGCGACTTTAAAGAAAAATCCTGAAACCCGTCGATTTTTATTTTAAAACGGGCTATTCGTAAGGATACCTTTTTATATTTGACGTCATCTATGCGAGTGTGATGACGTCATCGCTAAAATTTTTAAATGGAAATGTGGGTGTTGTAATACATTATTTGAAAGGTCTTTTAAATACCTATTCAGCCATATCAATATATACAGTAATTTTGATTTTTGTATTTGTTTAAAAAATTAATAGAATTTTATTATTACAATAAATATTCAATATGTATTACTCATTAAATACAACGAAACCTAAATTAAGTGTTCAAATTGTTTACCTTCAGCTAAAATACAATGAGAAAGACGTGCAGCGAACTCTTCTCGAACCTTCTCTATAACTTCCGGAGTTATTTGTGCAACCTCAATACGTATCCTTTCTTTAAGTTCATTGATATTTTGTGGTTTATTTTGGTACACTTTGCTTTTCAAGTATCCCCATAAAAAGAAATCAAGAGGAGTCAAATCGGGCGACCTAGGCGGCCATTCTATTGTTCCTCTTCGACCTATCCACCGATTTGGAAAGGCGTTGTTCAAATAGTTGCGCACCAAGACAGCATAGTGTGGAGGCGCACCATCTTGCTGCAGCCATAAATCATTTCTGTTTGGAAATAGCCGGTTCAATTCGGGTAGCAAGAAGTTTTGAAGAAATTCTAAATATCGAGGACCTGTTAAGGTTTCTTCGAAAAAGTATGGTCCAATAATCCTATCATCTATTATTCCCGCCCAAACAATAACTTTCTCTGGGTATTGAGTACGGTACTCTTGCATCCAGTGTGGATTTTCCGTAGCCCAGTACCGATAAGTTTGACGATTGACATGACCGTTTAGTAGAAATGTAGCTTCATCCGAGAAAAGAACCTTTTTTAAAAACATCGGATCTTTGTTATTTTGTTCCATCATAATTTCACAAAACTCAATTCTTTTATCAAAATCATCTTCCATAAGCTCTTGTACTAAACTTACTTTGTAGGGATGCCACTTTTCCTTCTTTAGCTTTCTAAGAACTGTTGAATGGTCCATGTCATTATCTAATGCTACTTGCCGTGAACTGGTATGGGGATCATCTTGAAAGGCTAACAGAACATCCAGTTGTTTGTTTTCTGATATTGGTTTTCTACTGCCTTTAGGGAGGTCTTTGACATGACCCGTTTCTCTGAATTTCTTCTCAATTTTGCTTATAGTGGATTGTGAAATTGGTTCTCGGTTGGGGTATTTATTATTAAATAACGTACATACTTCTTTGGGAAATTTATTATTAAATAACGTACATACTTCTTTGGGGTATTTATTATTAAATAACGTACATACTTCTTTCTGCGTACGTGCTTTATCTCCACAACCAATCATTATCAAAATTTCAATTCTTTGCGTTTCAGTCAGCTTCATGTTGATAGATACAAAGATTTTTTGAATTCTTCTAATACAATAATACTATCAATCACTTGACAGAAAGTTAATTATGTCAAAGTGTCAATGTTGATGTTGATAAGGTAACTAGATTTTTAAAAAAGGTAAAAACTGAAATTTTATTTATTTTTCCAACAAATACAAAAATCAATTACTGTACATATTGATGGCTGAATAGGTATTCAAAAGACCTTTCAAATAATGTATTACAACACCCACATTTCCATTTAAAAATTTTAGCGATGACGTCATCACGCTCGCATAGATGACGTCAAAAATAGAAAGGTATCCTTACGAATAGCCCGTTTTAAAATAAAAATCGACTTGTTTTAGGATTTTTCTTTAAAGTCGCTGGTTTACGAAATAATGAATTTATTCCTTTCATTTGCACCATACTGTATATATATATATATATATAGAAGGTAATGGAAATCGACTGAAAGTTGAATATGAATCTCTTTATTCTACGCCAAGCTTTCGAAACACATTTGTTTCTTCCTCAGGGCTACTACAAAAACAGTTCACAATTAGAATTGGTTTTTATATACACGTAAGAAATGAACTTACGGAAAAGTGAGATAAACAAAATTTTTCATTTACAGTGAAGATGATCATTGGATTAGCTGAACTAACATAATATGCAATATCACATCTACAAATATTTCCTCATAAAAATAGAATGACAATTGACATCATTTAATCCGTCAAACATATGACGGAGAATTCTATGATGAAATTACACAGCAGGAATGAAAACCAGAATTCTAAGACTATGCCTCCCACAATTTCTACAAAAAAACATGAAGGAACTTCTTAAAATCTTCACCGATAATGGTTACCCAATGTGGATGGTTAAAAAACTTTTATATGAATCAACACCAGTACAGCATGATGACAGAACACCACAAAGAGATAGTGATAGTGATGATCTTACCAAGTACGGTAGTATACTAAATATCAAAAATTTGACAGGAAAAATTAAGAACTGTTTCAAGAATGAAAATATGAAGATAGCCACCTATAATTCAAAAACAGTCTTCAAACTATTTACAAGGTTAAAAGATCCAACCCCAAAACATTTTAATTCAAATGTAATTTATAGAATAAATTGCAGTGACTGTCAAGCCACATATGTGGGTCAAACTTCACAGTGGTTAAAAAATAGAGTGAGCATACATAAGAGCGATATAAAAAAGAAAAATGTGAGATGTGCCCTGACCAAACATTCAGTTGAACAAAAACACCAGATAAATTTAGATAGTGTAGAGATTTTAGATCAAATATCTAGTTATAATAAAAGATTGATAATGGAGATGATACACATACAACGTGAACATAACAGCATAAACAAAAAATCCGATGTGCAGAATTTAAGCAACATATATACTTTCCTATTGTCAACCGCTAAGAAAAAGAACCTAGTTAGCCAGCCTGTGATATCTGTGTAATTTCATCATAGTGTAGCGACAGAGAATATTTGTGAACAGATTTCTATGCTAGAAATCTGTGGTTTTGTGAAATCTTCTTTCATTGTTATTTTCGATGGTTCAGCTTATATAAAGAAACAACAACTGTTTTCTCACTCTCTCTCAAATATATTTCTACGAAAAGCTAACGATCGGAACTGAACCAGTAGTCTAGGTTAGCATAGTTTTGTTATTTTTGTTATGTTATATGTTATTTTGTTGTGGTTGCAATAAATCATCAACACACAAGTGTTAATTAATTAATATTACGTTAAGTAAGGTGCAGATAGCTGAATTAACGTAATAATTGGTGACCCCGACGTGATTGACGCCAACAGGTAAATACATTTTACAAAATGGCTAACGAAGAAACTCCACAACAATTGCAAGTCGATAGGGTTGGAATCAAGTCTCCTCCGTTCTGGAAAAAGGACCCTAAAATATGTTTCATTCAATTGGAGGCACAATTCGAATTGGCCAAAGTAACTCTCGACGTAACAAAATATTACCACGTGCTGAGTGCAATAGACACGGAAATTCTACAAGAGGTATCAGATTTTATAATTAATCCTCCTCCACAAAACAAATACCAAGAAATTAAGAGCAGATTAATCAACATTTTTTCGGACTCTCAAGAGAAAACAATTAAAAAGTTACTCTCCAAATTAGAGCTAGGAGATAAACGACCATCCCAATTACTAAGTGAAATGCTCAGGCTCGGAGGTAATGCAGTTCCTATTGAATTAGTCAAAACACTTTGGTTGCAAAGGCTACCTACTCAGATGCAGTCTGTCCTAACTACAAGCAATGACACAATCGACAATCTTGGTAAAATGGCAGACAAAATTGCTGACATAGAGGAACCTAGAACTTATGAAGTAGTCCGGAGCAGTTCTAACAACAGTGATGTGGTTCAAAAGCTTATCGAAGAAGTGAATGAACTTAATTGGAACTCCGAAGAGGTAGGCAAAGAAGTAGATCGCGTTCCAAGCCAAAAATCCAACATGAAACTTGTTGGTATCATTACAAATTTAAAGAAAACGCCACAAAATGTACACCTCCCTGCAAGTTTTCTTCAAACCAGGAAAACTCCAGTCCGCATCAGCATTAGCGGCTAATGATGTGGATAAGGAGAGCCGCAATACTTGCTCCTTTGTAAAATCGAAAAGAATGATGATCAAGGATCCACTTTTTAAAATCCAATTTTCAATTGATTCTGGATCTGATATTTCATTGCTTCCCAAAACATCAAAACACAGAAAGGTTACTGACTTTGTGCTATATGCTGCTAATGGTTCCAAAATAAATACATATGGTTTAGAGAGGAAGTCAGTGAGCCTTGGCTTAAGAAGAAATTTTTCCTGGAATTTTTACATATCTGATGTTAATAAAGCCATTCTAGGAACAGATTTCTTACATCATTTTGATTTACTCATTGATGTTCGAAGAAAGAAATTGATTGATCAGACAACGAAGCTACATTCCAGAGGTACTCAAGCATCTAACCTAGTGTCATCAGTCCTGGCTATATCTCCAAAACAAAGGTTTCATGAAATTCTATCAGATTTTCCTCAAGTTATTCACATATCAGGCAGCTCAGAATGCCAGAAGCATACCACAGAACATCTTATAGAAACCAGAGGCCCTCCAATATTTGCACGACCAAGAAGATTACCCCCTGACAAGCTGCTAGCTGCCAAACAGGAATTCAATTTCATGTTGGAGAAAGGTATTTGCAGACCTTCAAACAGCCAGTGGGCTAGTCCTCTTCACATGGTAATGAATAAGGATGGTTCCTGGAGACCTGTGGGTGACTATCGGAAACTCAACGCAGCAACCATAGAAGATCGTTATCCAGTCCCACATATTCAAGATTTTGCTAATAATCTTCATGGTAAGAAACCATTCACAACCCTCGATCTTGTAAGAGCCTATCACCAGATCCCTGTAGAGAAACTTTCTATCCCTAAAACTGCAATAACTACCCCTTTTGGATTATTTGAATTTGTAAAAATGGCTTTTGGTTTAAGAAACGCTAGTCAGACTTTCCAGAGATTCATTAATGAAGTCCTAGGTGACCTTAAATTTTGTTTTCCTTATTTGGATGATATCCTTATTGCATCTGATTCCTTAGAAGAGCATAAGAAGCATCTTCGACTAACTTTTCAAAAACTTCAAGCTTACGGTTTAGTAATCAATCCAAACAAATGTGTATTTGGGGCTACCACAATCAAATTTTTAGGCTACGAAATTTCAGAACAAGGTGTTAGACCCTTGCCTGAAAAGGTTGAGGCAATTTCAAATTTTCCGTTACCGGAAACAAAAAATCTCTTAGGAGATTTTTAGGTATGATAAATTTTTATCGCCGATTCATTCCACAGGCAGCATCGAAACAGGGTATACTTAACAATTTTTTAAAAAACAGTTCCAAGAATGATAATTCAAAAATCCCTTGGACAGGAGATTCAATTCAAGCCTTTGAACAATCCAAACAGGATTTATTCGAAGCAACTTTACTTGTTCACCCTATCGCTAATGCTCAGCTATCCTTAACGGTCGATGCATCAAACATGGCAGTAGGTGCTGTTATTGAGCAGAATGATGATGGTATTTGGAAACCACTCAGTTTTTTCTCCAAAAAATTGTCCGCTGCTCAACTCAAATACAGTACTTATGATAGGGAACTACTAGCAATTTACTTAGCTATCAAATATTTCAGATTCATGCTTGAAGGTAGAAGTTTTGTTATATTCACTGATCACTTACCATTAACATTTGCTTTTCAACAAAATCTTGATAAAGCTTCGCCAAGGCAAGCTAGACATTTGGATTTCATTTCCCAATTTTCCACCAATATTTGTCACATTAATGGGAAGTCAAACATAGTTGCTGATACTTTAAGTAGGATTGAAGCAATTGATTGCCCTGATCCTATTAATCACTCAACTTTCCAAAATCACCAACAATCAGATGAAGAACTTTTAAATATACTGAATAATCCTGATTCCAGTGCCTTAAATCTTAAAAAAATTAAACTTCCACCGACAGCCATACAGGTGTATTGTGATGTTCAGGATAACAAGTTCAGACCGTTTGTACCTAAATCCTACCGTTTTGTCATTTTCAAACAATTCCACAATTTATCTCATCCAAGTATCAGAGGCACTACAAAACTAATTTCAGAAAAATTTATATGGCCTGGTATGAATAAGAATATTCGTACTTGGACTAAATGTTGCATAAGTTGTCAAAAGTCTAAAGTTGGCAGACATACTAAAACTAATTTCCAGAATTTTGAACTTCCCCAAAGTCGTTTTCAGGAAATAAATATAGATATCATTGGTCCTCTTCCACCATCAAATGGATTTTCTTATTGCCTGACTTGCATAGACCGTTATACGTGTTGGGCTGAGGCAATTCCACTTCTAGATATTACAGCTGATACAGTTGCTAAGGCTTTCTATTCTGGTTGGATATCAAGATTTGGTTGCCCAACAAAAATTATCACTGATCAAGGCAGACAATTTGAAAGCTCGCTATTTCAATCTCTTGCTAGTCTTCTAGGTATAAAAAGGGTTCGTTCAACACCTTACCATCCGCAGACTAATGGAAAAATCGAAAGGTGGCACAGAACCCTCAAAAACTCTATCAAATGCCATAACACTAATAAATGGACAGAAGTCCTAAGTAGAAGTGATTCACTTGAAGCCATTAAAAATGATTGATGATGACAGTTCCAGGAAGTCGTCTATTGTTCCTATTGTTTGGGGTGCAGGTGTGCAGCCAGGTGTTTCTTTTGTTAGGGCCGGTCTATTGTTCCTATTGTTCGAGCCGGTCTATTGTTCCTATTGTGCGGTGCAGTCTTTTGTTAGACCAGGTGTTCGGGACCGTATTAACTAATGATTGATGGTCATGAGAATTGAATTTTTTTCAAATTTAGACCAAAATTCGTAAGAAATCCACCCCCTGACATTCGACGTGGGTAATATTTCTAAGAAAACACACAAAAGGTTGACGTGAATATCTCTTCACAAAAGCGGATGCCAGGTCTTTTGTTTCTATTATTGGGGCAGGTGTTCGAGACAGGACCGTATTAACTAATGATTGATGATCGTGAGAATTGATAATTTTTTCAAATTTAGACCAAAATTCGCAAATCGTATGAAATCCACCCCTGGCATTAGTTATTCGACATGGCCAGGTATTTCTAAGAAAACACACACACAAAAGGTTGACGCGAATATCTCTGCACAAAAGCGGGTGGCCGGTCTATTGTTCCTATTGTTTCTTTTGTTTGGGCAGGTGTTAGGGCAGGACCGTATTAACTAATGATTGATGGTGAGAATTGAATATTTCTTCACAAATTTAGACCAAAATTCGTAAATCGTATGAAATCCACCCCTGACATTAGATAAGTTATTCGACGTGGGTAATATTTCTAAGAAAACACACACAAACGGTGGAATAATACCACAAAACTTGGAAGGGGTAAGGGCATAAAAACAGCTCACTGCAAACAAATAGACAGTTATTCTTCAATATCTACCAGCAGTTAAATACCATGTACAGTAAAAACGAGACTGTTCGATCGCAAAGATGGCCGGAGAAATCAAGGAAAGCAGTGCAAGAAACGAGAACTCAGAAGAAATACACCATCGGCTACCACTACACGCCACAAACGTCATCAATAGATGGTAATTACAGTTCAACAAACATGGTTCCTTATCCTGAAGATGTGTACCACAACACCTTAAATCGTAGGATGGAGCGTGAGATGCATCGGCTCGTGAGTGAAGACATATACAATTTGAATCTCTCAGGCAGTAAATATGTAAGCATTGGTCTGGATCCTTTCAATGATTTCCAATGTTTACTTAGAATATGTCGACATGGTTATCTTGATTTCATTTCATTCACGAAAAAAGAAGTAGATGAACTTACTGTTAAAATGCCTGGGATACTGAAGGAGTTAGCGAAAAACAGTGAAATTGAAGTATATTTGGATACAATTGGATTATATTCACTGTATTCTAAATGTAACAACGTGTTGATATTCAAGGAAAATAACTTCCCAAAACTTTTTATGGCTGTTGATTCTTTAAAAACTTTTGCAGCAGGCATGAATCTCTTTGTACGGAAGATGGATGAAAAAATTGAAAGTGACGATGCTATTACCCGGTATTGCACAATTGATTATTTCGCAGATTTCATTCTCACTGAAATGCGTAAGCAACATTTACGTGTAATCGATATACAAACTTGTGCTGAATTCATAAAATTGAGTTACAATGACTCACCCCATATGTATGAATTGCTTGTAAAATATTATTATAATATTGAGAATATTGTATTGGATAGTGTAAGCTGGTAGATATGTTATTGTATATACATATGATTAAATGTATTATATAAAAATAAACTTAATCAGAAAATTTATTTATCTAATTACAAACCTTTTTATTTGAAACACTAAATTATTAAAAAAAATGTAATTTGAACCATTCGTTTACATGCATTATAACAGGTCTCTCATACTAGAGGAAAAAAGAGTACACATATAAATTTTTAAAAAACCTAAATCCCATGTGTGATAAATCAGTTGTAAATATCGTATATTATTACGATGAATGACGGACTGCTTTTTAAATAAAAAACTTTTCATATGAAATATTGACAAAACCTCCTAGTGTTTAAAAATTATGATACTAATACGATCAATATTATATAAATAAATTGATAGGAAGTTAAGTATTATGTATTTAATTCAACTTAGATTATAAATTATAACCCATACTTTGTATGAAGTAGTAATAAAGTTAAATTATTAATTCATTCTATTAATTCATTCTATTATTCTACATTGAAAATTTAATAATTTTATAATTGTATACATACTTTTAAACAATCACATACCTTGCCATGCCAAAAAAAAGTCCACACATATCTATACTAAACGGATAAAATTGAATATATGATTCACGCATTCATTGTATAAATGATTTATCCATGCGTTCAATTTGGTGAACATCGAAATTAAATAACTTATGCAATTTTTATAAGATTTATGAAATTTTTTCATGAATATCATCTGCAATATTTAATTTTTTTGTAAAAACACGTTCGTACAATACGTTTTGAATAGGATTTGCATATCCTACCTCTCTTGTGGGTGTCTACGTAGCCAAATTTCAAGTTAATCGGGTGTATAATATATGTTAACGGTATCCCTATACACCCCCTTTACGCTCCCCCCCCATCATTGATGTAAATATCGTATATTATTACGATGAACGACGGCCAGCTTTTTGAATAAGAAACTTTTCATATAAAATATAGACAAAATCTCCTAGTGTTTAAAAATTATGATGCTAATACAATACTTTAGAATGTTTCACTGTAGAAATAGAAAGAAATAATAATAACACTGTCTTGAAATTGCATATTGGTTTGAAATATGGGATAAGAGATTGCTTTTCAAATATAAATAATAGTATTCGACTTTAGAACTATGCAAATGATCAGTTGTAAATATCGTATATTATTACGATGAATGACGGACAGCTTTTTGAATAAGAAAAACTTTTCATATGAAATATAGACTAAACCTCCTAGTGTTTAAAAATTATGATACTAATACGATCAATATTATATAAATAAATTGATAGGAAGTTAAGTATTATGTATTTAATTCAACTTAGATTATAAATTATAACCCATACTTTGTATGAAGTAGTAATAAAGTTAGATTATTAATTCATTCTATTATTCTACATTGAAAATTTAATAATTTTATAATTGTATGCATACTTTTAAACAATCACATACTTTGCCGTGCCAAAAAAGCCCACACACATCTATACTAAACGGATAAAATTGAATATATGATTCATGCATTCATTGTATAAATGATTTATCCATGCGTTCAATTTGGTGAACATCGAAATTAAATAACTTATGCAATTTTTATAAGATTTATGAAATTTTTTCATGAATATCATCTGGAATATTTAATTTTTTTGTAAAAACACGTTCGTACAATACGTTTTGAATAGGATTTGCATATCCTACCTCTCTTGTGGGCGTCTACGTAGCCAAATTTCAAGTTAATCGGGTGTATAATATATATATATGTTAACGGTATCCCTATACACCCCCTTTACGCTCCCCATCATTGATGTGAATATCGTATATTATTACGATGAACGACGGCCAGCTTTTTGAATAAGAAAAACTTTTCAAATAAAATATAGACAAAATCTCCTAGTGTTTAAAAATTATGATGCTAATACGATACTTTAGAATGTTTCACTGTAGAAATAAAAAGAAATAATAATAACACTATCTTGAAATTGCATATTGGTTTGAAATATGGAATAAGAGATTGCTTTTCAAATATAAATAACAGTATTCGACTTAAGAACTATGCAAATGAAAAACGCTATATAAAATATCGAACGAACATAAATGTTAAACTTTTTCATATAGGTAAGAAACCCACATTACTTTACTTTCCACGACCCCCACCATTCCTCCATGCTCACCTGTTATTGTGCAATCTCCGAAAATTACCGAAGAAACCCGAACTCCTGTACACGATTGTTGTGAATAAAAGCGTCTAAAATATTAGAAATAAAGATATCCGGTAATTATAAACATATAATAGTACCTAGTCCTCCAAAATGAAATTGATGCATTTCATATTGCTTTAATCATTTATATTGGCCAAACTCATAAACTTATCAATCAAATCTTTTTAGATGTAATTACGAACAAAAATCTGAAATTTCATAAAAGCTATTAGGTAGTTATATGAATATAAATAATTAATTGAATTTATGTTTCCTGGTTACCTTTTACTAATCATTTGTATATTCAATTTGGTGAGATTGAATAATTTATTAAACTTTTGTCATATAAGATTCACAAATTTTTTTATGGAAGAACAAAATAATTTAAGTAACTATTTTCCTATAAAATGCATGAAATTCATCAGATCAATTAGATTTTATTTCTTTGATTGGGCAGAATGCGAAATTTTTTATTATAGATCTCATATTTTCTTTTTTAGACAAAACCTCCTAGTGTTTAAAAATTATGATACTAATACGATCAACATTATATAAATAAATTGATAGGAAGTTAAGTATTATGTATTTAATTCAACTTAGATTATAAATTATAACCCATACTTTGTATGAAGTAGTAATAAAGTTAAATTATTAATTCATTCTATTATTCTACATTGAAAATTTAATAATTTTATAATTGTATGCATACTTATAAACAATCACATACCTTGTTAGTCAAAAAAAAATCCCACACACATCTATACTAAACGGATAAAATTGTTATTGAATATATGAGTCCTACATTAATCGTATAAATGATTTGTCCATGCATTCAATTTGGTGAACATCGAAATTAAATAACTTATGCAATTTTTATAAGATTCATGAAGAACAAAATAACTTAGGGAACTTTATTACAGAAAATTTATTTATCTAATTACAAACCTTTTTATTTGAAACACTAAATTATTTTAAAAAATGTCAAATATTAGGAGTAAATAAAACGTAGACGATAAATGTATACGATTGATGAATATCTTAAAATCATAACATTACTAGAAATACTGTATTAGAAAATATAAACATGTATTCGATTAGGAAAGAATAAAATATAGAGGATAAACATATCCAACGATAAGTATATTTTTATGAAATAAAAGAATTCTTTTTGAATATAAATAATTTTATTTGAATTTAGAACTCTACATATGAAAAACGCTGTATAAAATGATGCTCAATGTTTTTTCTGAGAAATTGTTCAATTACTTACGCAATTATTAAATCTGGTAAAACATATGAATTACATAACTTGCTTGTGAAACATAAAACTACTTTTGAAAGATATGAAACTTTATTACCAAATTTGGCAGAAAGTTCATAAAATATATTTCACAACTTGAAAAGTTGGGTAGGCTATCGAAATTTTCAGGAAGCAGACGTCTTTTATTAAATTGTACCGAATAAATTTTAGATTCTGGTTGCTACACTATATGATAATTTTGATAACGTGCTATTTTTTCTAGGGATCTGAAATTCGTTCACAAAACTCTTGAATTTTTAGGAAGTTTTTCTCGTTGATCGCAAAAACAGTTGAAAAAGATTTTCCGAAATATCATTACATACCTTTGAAAGTACTATTCCATATATTTAGTTTTGATCATTACTACAATTAAGATGACCATCAGCTATTTTCTAGTTTTAATTTCAAAAATTGAATTTACGTATTCTGCAAATAACCCGTCCTTTTGTTTCTTGAAAAATCAAAAATTGATATGATTGAAACTTTTTTCGTATACATGAAACGGTTCGAATGCTTAAATAGACTTTATGGAACTTTTTTTTCATATAAGATTCACAAAAATTTTTATGGAAAAACAAAAATAACTTTGCATGCAATAAGATGCCTGAAATTTTTTCATCAGATTTTATTTCTTACGGCTTGCTCAGGGAACGCATTCATAAGTGAAAAAATTTTGAATTTGTATTATTTTATCATTGACAGTTTACACGCGATCTAAGTTATATTTGATAAACTCACTAGAACGTATGCTAATCTGTGAAAAATGTTAGTATGTTTCTTTGCTGTTATTAGTGGTTTCTGATGATGCCGTCCTCGTTGAATACGCTGATTGTTTACCTGTTGTGCTTCCAAGTTGGTTGAAGTGAAGTGGAAGGAGTCTCTATGAACCAACCTTACCACTTTCGACCAGATATGCACGTTTCTGGTCGATCACAACAATAAAGCACTTGCACGTTATCGATTAATGTTCACTGGTCCGATTATTCGGATTTATTGATCAATATCCGTATCGATTGACCAAATGTTAAGCGTTATAGAGTTGTGGACTGTATATGTACGTTTTTTATAGATAAACACCATGGTGTATTTAGATATATATTTTATGTTAAAATTGAGATGATATATACACAAGGGTGACTAAGAATTGACGTCTTGTTACTGTCTCTTAGCGTCTCTCGTTCGTATTTTCGCTACCTGCTTCTACCATCGCACGCCCTAAAAGCCAGAGCAGGGATAACAATTTTTCGCGTTCTAACTTATTTCCTCGTTCAAAAATATTTTTAATCATTGCAACAGGTTTTATGTCCATATGCGAATTTTTTTTTTGCAAAAGATATCTGAGCGATGCAAAAAAGTGTGCATATATGCATAGTTAACTGTTGCAATGATTAAAAATATTTTTGAACGAAGAAATAAGTTAGAACGCGAAAAAATTGTTATCCCTGCTCTGGCTTTTAGGGCGTGCGATGGTAGAAGCAGGTAGCGAAAAATACGAACAAGAGACGCTAAGAGACAGTAACAAGACGTCAATTCTTAGTCACCCTTGTGTATATATCATCTCAATTTTAACATAAAATATATATCTAAATACACCATGGTGTTTATCTATAAAATACGTACATATACAGTCCACAACTCTATAACGCTTAACATTTGGTCAATCGATACGGATATTGATCAATAAATCCGAATAATCGGACCAGTGAACATTAATCGATAACGTGCAAGTGCTTTATTGTTGTGATCGACCAGAAACGTGCATATCTGGTCGAAAGTGGTAAGGTTGGTTCATAGAGACTCCTTCCACTTCACTTCAACCAACTTGGAAGCACAACAGGTAAACAATCAGCGTATTCAACGAGGACGGCATCATCAGAAACCACTAATAACAGCAAAGAAACATACTAACATTTTTCACAGATTAGCATACGTTCTAGTGAGTTTATCAAATATAACTTAGATCGCGTGTAAACTGTCAATGATAAAATAATACAAATTCAAAATTTTTTCACTTATGAATGCGTTCCCTGAGCAATTCGTAAGAAATAAAATCTGATGAAAAAAATTTCAGGCATCTTATTGCATGCAAAGTTATTTTTGTTTTTCCATAAAAATTTTTGTGAATCTTATATGAAAAAAAGTTCCATAAAGTCTATTTAAGCATTCGAACCGTTTCATGTATACGAAAAAAGTTTCAATCATATCAATTTTTGATTTTTCAAGAAACAAAAGGACGGGTTATTTGCAGAATACGTAAATTCAATTTTTGAAATTAAAACTAGAAAATAGCTGATGGTCATCTAATTGTAGTAATGATCAAAACTAAATATATGGAATAGTACTTTCAAAGGTATGTAATGATATTTCGGAAAATCTTTTTCAACTGTTTTTGCGATCAACGAGAAAAACTTCCTAAAAATTCAAGAGTTTTGTGAACGAATTTCAGATCCCTAGAAAAAATAGCACGTTATCAAAATTATCATATAGTGTAGCAACCAGAATCTAAAATTTATTCGGTACAATTTAATAAAAGACGTCTGCTTCCTGAAAATTTCGATAGCCTACCCAACTTTTCAAGTTGTGAAATATATTTTATGAACTTTCTGCCAAATTTGGTAATAAAGTTTCATATCTTTCAAAAGTAGTTTTATGTTTCACAAGCAAGTTATGTAATTCATATGTTTTACCAGATTTAATAATTGCGTAAGTAATTGAACAATTTCTCAGAAAAAACATTGAGCATCATTTTATACAGCGTTTTTCATATGTAGAGTTCTAAATTCAAATAAAATTATTTATATTCAAAAAGAATTCTTTTATTTCATAAAAATATACTTATCGTTGGATATGTTTATCCTCTATATTTTATTCTTTCCTAATCGAATACATGTTTATATTTTCTAAAACAGTATTTCTAGTAATGTTATGATTTTAAGATATTCATCAATCGTATACATTTATCGTCTACGTTTTATTTACTCCTAATATTTGACATTTTTTAAAATAATTTAGTGTTTCAAATAAAAAGGTTTGTAATTAGATAAATAAATTTTCTGTAATAAAGTTCCCTAAGTTATTTTGTTCTTCATGAATCTTATAAAAATTGCATAAGTTATTTAATTTCGATGTTCACCAAATTGAATGCATGGACAAATCATTTATACGATTAATGTAGGACTCATATATTCAATAACAATTTTATCCGTTTAGTATAGATGTGTGTGGGATTTTTTTTTTGACTAACAAGGTATGTGATTGTTTATAAGTATGCATACAATTATAAAATTATTAAATTTTCAATGTAGAATAATAGAATGAATTAATAATTTAACTTTATTACTACTTCATACAAAGTATGGGTTATAATTTATAATCTAAGTTGAATTAAATACATAATACTTAACTTCCTATCAATTTATTTATATAATGTTGATCGTATTAGTATCATAATTTTTAAACACTAGGAGGTTTTGTCTAAAAAAGAAAATATGAGATCTATAATAAAAAATTTCGCATTCTGCCCAATCAAAGAAATAAAATCTAATTGATCTGATGAATTTCATGCATTTTATAGGAAAATAGTTACTTAAATTATTTTGTTCTTCCATAAAAAAATTTGTGAATCTTATATGACAAAAGTTTAATAAATTATTCAATCTCACCAAATTGAATATACAAATGATTAGTAAAAGGTAACCAGGAAACATAAATTCAATTAATTATTTATATTCATATAACTACCTAATAGCTTTTATGAAATTTCAGATTTTTGTTCGTAATTACATCTAAAAAGATTTGATTGATAAGTTTATGAGTTTGGCCAATATAAATGATTAAAGCAATATGAAATGCATCAATTTCATTTTGGAGGACTAGGTACTATTATATGTTTATAATTACCGGATATCTTTATTTCTAATATTTTAGACGCTTTTATTCACAACAATCGTGTACAGGAGTTCGGGTTTCTTCGGTAATTTTCGGAGATTGCACAATAACAGGTGAGCATGGAGGAATGGTGGGGGTCGTGGAAAGTAAAGTAATGTGGGTTTCTTACCTATATGAAAAAGTTTAACATTTATGTTCGTTCGATATTTTATATAGCGTTTTTCATTTGCATAGTTCTTGAGTCGAATACTGTTATTTATATTTGAAAAGCAATCTCTTATTCCATATTTCAAACCAATATGCAATTTCAAGATAGTGTTATTATTATTTCTTTTTATTTCTACAGTGAAACATTCTAAAGTATCGTATTAGCATCATAATTTTTAAACACTAGGAGATTTTGTCTATATTTTATTTGAAAAGTTTTTCTTATTCAAAAAGCTGGCCGTCGTTCATCGTAATAATATACGATATTCACATCAATGATGGGGAGCGTAAAGGGGGTGTATAGGGATACCGTTAACATATATATATATTATACACCCGATTAACTTGAAATTTGGCTACGTAGACGCCCACAAGAGAGGTAGGATATGCAAATCCTATTCAAAACGTATTGTACGAACGTGTTTTTACAAAAAAATTAAATATTCCAGATGATATTCATGAAAAAATTTCATAAATCTTATAAAAATTGCATAAGTTATTTAATTTCGATGTTCACCAAATTGAACGCATGGATAAATCATTTATACAATGAATGCCTGAATCATATATTCAATTTTATCCGTTTAGTATAGATGTGTGTGGGCTTTTTTGGCACGGCAAAGTATGTGATTGTTTAAAAGTATGCATACAATTATAAAATTATTAAATTTTCAATGTAGAATAATAGAATGAATTAATAATCTAACTTTATTACTACTTCATACAAAGTATGGGTTATAATTTATAATCTAAGTTGAATTAAATACATAATACTTAACTTCCTATCAATTTATTTATATAATATTGATCGTATTAGTATCATAATTTTTAAACACTAGGAGGTTTAGTCTATATTTCATATGAAAAGTTTTTCTTATTCAAAAAGCTGTCCGTCATTCATCGTAATAATATACGATATTTACAACTGATCATTTGCATAGTTCTAAAGTCGAATACTATTATTTATATTTGAAAAGCAATCTCTTATCCCATATTTCAAACCAATATGCAATTTCAAGACAGTGTTATTATTATTTCTTTCTATTTCTACAGTGAAACATTCTAAAGTATTGTATTAGCATCATAATTTTTAAACACTAGGAGATTTTGTCTATATTTTATATGAAAAGTTTCTTATTCAAAAAGCTGGCCGTCGTTCATCGTAATAATATACGATATTTACATCAATGATGGGGGGGGAGCGTAAAGGGGGTGTATAGGGATACCGTTAACATATATTATACACCCGATTAACTTGAAATTTGGCTACGTAGACACCCACAAGAGAGGTAGGATATGCAAATCCTATTCAAAACGTATTGTACGAACGTGTTTTTACAAAAAAATTAAATATTGCAGATGATATTCATGAAAAAATTTCATAAATCTTATAAAAATTGTTATTTAATTTCGATGTTCACCAAATTGAACGCATGGATAAATCATTTATACAATGAATGCGTGAATCATATATTCAATTTTATCCGTTTAGTATAGATATGTGTGGACTTTTTTTTGGCATGGCAAGGTATGTGATTGTTTAAAAGTATGTATACAATTATAAAATTATTAAATTTTCAATGTAGAATAATAGAATGAATTAATAGAATGAATTAATAATTTAACTTTATTACTACTTCATACAAAGTATGGGTTATAATTTATAATCTAAGTTGAATTAAATACATAATACTTAACTTCCTATCAATTTATTTATATAATATTGATCGTATTAGTATCATAATTTTTAAACACTAGGAGGTTTTGTCAATATTTCATATGAAAAGTTTTTTATTTAAAAAGCAGTCCGTCATTCATCGTAATAATATACGATATTTACAACTGATTTATCACACATGGGATTTAGGTTTTTTAAAAATTTATATGTGTACTCTTTTTTCCTCTAGTATGAGAGACCTGTTATAATGCATGTAAACGAATGGTTCAAATTACATTTTTTTAAATAATTTAGTGTTTCAAATAAAAAGGTTTGTAATTAGATAAATAAATTTTCTGATTAAGTTTATTTTTATATAATACATTTAATCATATGTATATACAATAACATATCTACCAGCTTACACTATCCAATACAATATTCTCAATATTATAATAATATTTTACAAGCAATTCATACATATGGGGTGAGTCATTGTAACTCAATTTTATGAATTCAGCACAAGTTTGTATATCGATTACACGTAAATGTTGCTTACGCATTTCAGTGAGAATGAAATCTGCGAAATAATCAATTGTGCAATACCGGGTAATAGCATCGTCACTTTCAATTTTTTCATCCATCTTCCGTACAAAGAGATTCATGCCTGCTGCAAAAGTTTTTAAAGAATCAACAGCCATAAAAAGTTTTGGGAAGTTATTTTCCTTGAATATCAACACGTTGTTACATGTAGAATACAGTGAATATAATCCAATTGTATCCAAATATACTTCAATTTCACTGTTTTTCGCTAACTCCTTCAGTATCCCAGGCATTTTAACAGTAAGTTCATCTACTTCTTTTTTCGTGAATGAAATGAAATCAAGATAACCATGTCGACATATTCTAAGTAAACATTGGAAATCATTGAAAGGATCCAGACCAATGCTTACATATTTACTGCCTGAGAGATTCAAATTGTATATGTCTTCACTCACGAGCCGATGCATCTCACGCTCCATCCTACGATTTAAGGTGTTGTGGTACACATCTTCAGGATAAGGAACCATGTTTGTTGAACTGTAATTACCATCTATTGATGACGTTTGTGGCGTGTAGTGGTAGCCGATGGTGTATTTCTTCTGAGTTCCCGTTTCTTGCACTGCTTTCCTTGATTTCTCCGGCCATCTTTGCGATCGAACAGTCTCGTTTTTACTGTACATGGTATTTAACTGCTGGTAGATATTGAAGAATAACTGCCTATTTGTTTGCAGTGAGCTGTTTTTAAGCCCTTACCCCCTCCAAGTTTTGTGGTATTATTCCACCGTTTGTGTGTGTGTGTTTTCTTAGAAATATTACCCATTGAATAACTTATCTAATGTCAGGGGTGGATTTCATACGATTTGCGAATTTTGGTCTAAATTTGAAAAAATTATCAATTCTCACGATCATCAATCATTAGTTAATACGGTCCTGCCCCCAACACCTGCCCAAACAAAAGAAACAATAGGAACAATAGACCGGCCACCCGCTTTTGTGCAGAGATATTCGCGTCAACCTTTTGTGTGTGTGTTTTCTTAGAAATACCTGGCCATGTCGAATAACTAATGCCAGGGGTGGATTTCATACGATTTGCGAATTTTGGTCTAAATTTGAAAAAATTATCAATTCTCACGATCATCAATCATTAGTTAATACGGTCCTGTCTCGAACACCTGCCCCAATAATAGAAACAAAAGACCTGGCATCCGCTTTTGTGAAGAGATATTCACGTCAACCTTTTGTGTGTTTTCTTAGAAATATTACCCACGTCGAATGTCAGGGGGTGGATTTCTTACGAATTTTGGTCTAAATTTGAAAAAAATTCAATTCTCATGACCATCAATCATTAGTTAATACGGTCCCGAACACCTGGTCTAACAAAAGACTGCACCGCACAATAGGAACAATAGACCGGCTCGAACAATAGGAACAATAGACCGGCCCTAACAAAAGAAACACCTGGCTGCACACCTGCACCCCAAACAATAGGAACAATAGACGACTTCCTGGAACTGTCATCATCAATCATTTTTAATGGCTTCAAGTGAATCACTTCTACTGTCCTACCCACAGTGCTGTTAGGATTGAGATGTGTACTAAGAGATGACTGCAAGGTGACTCCTACAGAAATGGTTTATGGATCTCCTTTAAGGTTGCCTGGCGAGTTTCTTAATCCAAATAGGGACTTTCTCCGTTCTGACGATTATAGCTTTGTATCTACATTAAAAGAGAAAATGTCCTCACTAAGCCCTATCCAATCCAGAAATCCACAGACAAAAATTTTCATTCCACAAGAGCTCAATTCCTGCACTCATGTTTTTATCAGAACAGATTCAGTAAAAAAACCTCTCCAACATCCCTACGAGGGACCTTATAATGTAATCGATAGGAATGATAAATTTTTTAAAATTAATGTTCAAGGCAAATTGTTGAATATATCCAAAGATCGCCTTAAACCCGCATTCTTAATGAATGATGATGTTGTAGCTCACGATCATAATTATGTATTGTCAGTTAATACCAAAGAATTACCAAGGAGAAAAGTAAAATTTGTAATTTAAGCTTTACTGTTAGTTTAGTATATAAATATAATAAATATTTGTTATTTTTGTAATTCCCGGCTCTGCCTTTCGGGGGGGAGTAATGTAGCGACAGAGAATATTTGTGAACAGATTTCTATGCTAGAAATCTGTGGTTTTGTGAAATCTTCTTTCATTGTTATTTTCGATGGTTCAGCTTATATAAAGAAACAACAACTGTTTTCTCACTCTCTCTCAAATATATTTCTACGAAAAGCTAACGATCGGAACTGAACCAGTAGTCCAGGTTAGCATAGTTTTGTTATTTTTGTTATGTTATATGTTATTTTGTTGTGGTTGCAATAAATCATCAACACACAAGTGTAAATTAATTAATATTACGTTAAGTAAGGTGCAGATAGCTGAATTAACGTAATAATAGAATTCTCCGTCATATGTTTGACGGATTAAATGATGTCAATTGTCATTCTATTTTTATGAGGAAATATTTGTAGATGTGATATTGCATATTATGTTAGTTCAGCTAATCCAATGATCATCTTCACTGTAAATGAAAAATTTTGTTTATCTCACTTTTCCGTAAGTTCATTTCTTACGTTTATATAAAAACCAATTCTAATTGTGAACTGTTTTTGTAGTAGCCCTGAGGAAGAAACAAATGTGTTTCGAAAGCTTGGCGTAGAATAAAGAGATTAATATTCAACTTTCAGTCGATTTCCCTTACCTTCTAAATACAAATTAGTACGACTGTGATTTTATTTCAAATATATATATATATATATATATATATATATATATATATATATATATATATATATATATATATATATATATATATATATATATATTGTTTCAATCATTTTTTCAAAGTAGATACCTAGTACTACACCGGTCTTCAAATAAAATAACTGAATAACAAAAAATATGTCTAATTTCAAAAAGTATTCACAATAACAGGTAAAAACTAAATAAAATTTTAATAAATTTTCCAAAAAACGTATTATAGATATAAATTATTAACACATTGATACATCATATTTGGGTTCTTATAAAAAATTGTAACTTCATAAAAGAAAAGGAATATTGTTTTTAGTAAATGAATAATTATCTTATAAAATATTTATTGGTTGAAATTCAGTTCATTGAAATGATTTTGTGTTTTCTTTCAAATATAAATTATCTAATAATTTAACATTTTTGATAGAACATGTATTGGGGATGATCTAGTCTCAACAAATTATTTGTTCCTGTGTTCATTACTTTCTCTGTTGTCGTCTTGCCCGCTTTTTTCTGAAAAAGATTGAATTATAGAATATTCTTATAATCCAGAAGGGGGATATGTGATGACGAATACTTTACATTTTAAAGGTGGAAAATGAAAAAATATAATTTGCAGTTTTACAGAAAAATTATATAATAATTAATAAACAAAATTTATAATATAAATGCAATAAATGTTTTACCCAGAGCTCCTCTCGATTTCCTTCTCAAAACAATATTCTCTAGTTCAACAATGGGCGACTCAAAAACCAAGCTCAGGCAGAGGCCGATAATATAGATGAAAATAACATCACTGACACACGAAGTTAGCTGAAAAATATGATAAGTGAACAATAACTATTCATAAAAATTGAGGACATTCCAAAACTGCACATTTGAAAATAATTTTTTTATGCTGTATTTTACATAACTAGGCTGAATTAAATTTATTAAGAATTTGATGAAAATTATTTGGTAATTGAAAATTATCAAATGAAATTTCAAAAGAGTAAGCTCTATAAACTCTAACACCGAGAATTGTTTTGATGGAATTGCTTGCACTAATGAGTTCTAATAACATTGAAACAGATATCATATATCGTATAAAATCAATTTTAACTTCGCAAATACTATTTGTAAATCAATCGAAACTTGTATTATTGAATATGAATTTACTGTATTTAATTGTTTTAAAACACACACAATCGAAAACAATTTTTAAAAATACAGAGTATATTTATACTCATGAATGTCTTGTCGTTTTGTTCATTAGTAGGCCAAGCTACAGAGATTAAGAGTGAGCATTTAGTGCAAAAAGTGTTAGAAGAAAACCAGCTCCGCCATTGTTTGTCAAATAGTTCCACATGATATAGTGATATGTTTTTCACTCGACTTTATTATTTATGTCTTTGTTATTAACAATTTTATGCAAAAAATCGCGTTTTTTTTAGTTTTTTGCTTATAAAATTGAAACTATCAGAATAATGGTGATGGTGTCAATAGACTTATTGTAGAAAATGAAAAGACGAAAAAATTGAGAGGTCGGACGACTCGATCAGACTCTTAGTCTAAGCAAAAATTAGAAAAAACCGGCCAAAATGCAGTTTTTTCAAAAGTTCATAACTCGGTTATTTTTTGAGTTGTAGCGTAGATCCTCCGGTTAGTATTATTTATCAATATAAACTTCATTTGTGCAAGGAGCAGGAACTGTCCGATGCATAGTTTTTGATCTGTAGCCATTTGAATATTTTACTATGCAATTTTCCAGCAGACCTGAATGCGACAGGTATGGTCTGATTTCAATTTACAAAAAAGATTTTGAAAGTAGAATTCTCATAGCTCAAAACGTTCGTCTTGGTTTTTCATGAAAACGCTGAGAAATATGTTAAAAATAAAGCTGAGTTATGAACTTTTGAAAAAACTGCATTTTGGCCGGTTTTTTCCAATTTTCTCTTAGACTAAGGGTCTGATCGAGTCGTCCGACCTCTCATTTTTTTCACCTGTTCATTTTCTACAATAAGTCTATTTTTTGCATGAAATTGTTAATAACAAAGACATAAATAATAAAGTCGAGTGAAAAACATATCACTATATCATGTGGAACTATTTTACACACAATGGCGGAGCTGGTTTTCTTCTAACACTTTTTACATGAAAAAATCTCTGTAGCTTGGCCTATAGCAAGACAAGGAGTTTTTTTCTGAAACTACTGTCGTTTCTTTTCCTCACTCAGCTTTTTGAAGTCTGGTTCAAACGATGATAAGTACGACCTTATATCCGGGGCAGCATCCTGTTTGTTTCTATACTTGTAACTAGAACCTATCAGAAATGCAATATAGCTATCCATTCTGATAGTCAAGCGGCTATAAAAACACTGAGCTCCCGTGTAATCGATTCAAAGTTGATATGGGAGTGCCAAAGAAAATTCAATGAAATTGGAAAGAATAACAAGGTCTCTTTAGTCTGCGTTCCCGATCACAGGGGAGTCAAAAGAAATGTTTGCCTCTAGTCTACGTTGTTTCGCATTCTCCTTATCTTCTTTTTCTTTCTTAATTGCCATGAGAGTGGCCTTATATGAACTGGATGTTAGAACTGTTGCTGTTCCTTTCTTCCGCTTAGTTTCTCTTTTGATAATCCTATTGACCTTGGGTACAGGAACAATTTCACGTGGAGTTACAGCAAATGAAGTGGACTTCTTGTTTAGTGGACTGTTCAAATTTGAAGTTGTTTCTACAGCACCAGCTGATGAAGTGCTGGGAATAGACGGATCAAATGTTGCAGAAGGAAGCCCCCAAGTTCTATGCAACATACACTGCGGGCAAAGTGGCCACGGCTGTGGTCACTTTGCCCTATAGCACTAGTATTTTCTAAATACAATATTTCACGTACAACCCGCTATAGTATCTACTGTTGAAACATATGAATTCAAAGCTAAAAACATGTTGTTTTGCACGATTGATGTACAATTTACTTCACCTAGGCCTACAGTAAACTAAAGCGAAACATGTGATGCACTTACCTAACATCAGAGGGTCGAAAAAGTGGAAAATTTCCGATATCTCGGTGAGCTTGCGTCTCAGGGGCACCAAATTACAACACAATAACAACGGCTGCCAGGCGAGTGGATGAGACTATTGCCGCGAGGCTGCAGCACTATACAGGAAAGAAAACTTCAAGTGGCAACTTTGCCCGCAGTGGCCATTTTGCCCACCCTTCCCAGAAAGGGAGCACGAATGTCATGTACTGGCCCAGAACCTTTCTGTGGTACAGGAAAATGTACCTATAAGAGAGAGTTTCGGAAGATGGAGGAAACTGAAAGAAAAACACTCTGGACGAATCGTCGAGGGATGGATCACTCCAAAAAGTTCCTTACAGGACAATGTCCCCTCAGGAAGCATCTGATGAGAATAGGTTTATCAGAAACTGACGAGTAAAGAGTCTGTGGGGAGGAGGAGGAAACTCCTATTCACCTGACTACAGAATGCCTCGCCAACGAAAGAAATGCGTTGGTCAAGTAACTTGTAGGAGTCAGGACATAACCTCCTTGAAGCCTTTGTATATTGTAGTTTATTAACACTCTGGATCTAGAAGGCGAGCTGTAGGTACATGGTGTAGTACAGAAAACAGCTCTGATGGAGGGGGTACAATAGACCATAAGGTCGCAGTGCAACATAATCCCAAATTGAATAAATAAATAATAAATAATACTTGTATTTTTGAATGCGTACGGGGAAAACTCTCTTTCTACCAAGAACAGAAACAAAAACTTGCATGCTAGGTCAGACAGACTTTGGAATTCAGTGCTAATATTTCAACATACCTACTGTCAGTAGAAAGATCTACGAGTGTTTTATTTTCTGCAGGACTCAATTTTCACTCAGTAAGACATGCTTTGTATCGGTACAAATGTTGCTAAATTGAAAGAAATATGTTATTTATAACGTTACGCCATTACACTCTATCTTTCCACGAACCTCCAGGGGTTCGCTTACCACAGGTTGAGAACCACTGCTATACACTAAAGAACTGAGTGGGCATCTCTCTGTGAATGATTTATTGTTCGTCAACCAATCTGGTTTCCGGCGACATCATTCCTGTGAGATGGCCTGTCAGCTGGTTTGTAGTAATTGGAAGAGAGAGATTGATGAGGGAAACATTGTAATTAGTGTATTTGTGGACTTAAAAAGAGCTTTTGAAACTGTTGATAGGGATAAGTTAGTAATTAAATGCGACAAATATGGTATAAAGGGAAATGTTCTTGCTTGGATTAGAAATTACTTGACAAATAGGTATCAGAAAACTAAAATCAAGGGTAAATGCTCAGAGGAGCTTCCGACTAAATATGGGGTTCCACAGGGTAGTGTTTTGGGACTACTATTGTTTTTACTATATATTAATGACCTGTATCAATACTTACAGGATTCTTTCGTCAGTCTCTTCGCAGATGATACTTTGATTTATGTATCTGGTAAAGATTATCTAGATCTAGTTAACATTATGAACAACGAATTATATATTTTGAATGAGTGGTTGATGGGGAATAAATTGAAATTAAATTCACAAAAAACAAAATGCATGATACTGGGTAGCAAACAAAATTGTTCTAATTTCAGACAGGGTAACTGGGTCATTAAAATTGATAATAGTATAATTGAATACGTTGATGATATAAAATATTTAGGAGTTATATTTGATCCTCAGCTCAGATTTCAGAAACATATTGATTTTTTGTGTAAGAAAATAGGAAAAAAAGTAGGATGTTTGTCGAGAGTCAGTAAAAATCTTTCACTGTGGTGCAGAAAATTAGTGTACAATGCTACTATCTATCCACATTTCAACTACTGTCTATCTCTTTTGATGTCTTGTTCCAATGAAGATATCTGTAGACTACAGGTTCTTCAGAATAAGGCAATGAGAATATTATTGCGATGTAACAGATATACCTCAATTGACAGTATGTTGAAGTCATTAAATTTTTTAAATATATCACAGCTTATACGTGTGGCGGGTTTACTGTTGATTTATAAAATTGCCAACAATCAAGCTCTATTATATTTTAACAAATGTTTGAATAAAAGATCTTGGAACATGGATTATAATCTAAGGACTAAGGATAATTATCAGATTGAGAGATTTCATTCAACACCAATGGAGAAGTCATTATTTGTTGAAGGCTTAAGGTTATACAATAGCTTACCTTCAAGTATCAAGGCTTCTCCTACTGTGGAACACTTCAAGTCAAGGTTAAGAAAAATGTATTTTTTAAGTTAGAATTTATTTTCTGTTTCAGTTAATATTTGTAATTGTCTTTTTTCGAAGATTTGTAATGTTATTTGAATCTATTTGTTATGCAATAGCTTGTTCTGCTAAATAAAGTTGTATTATTATTTAATTCTCTGTGCTTGGACTCATGAAGCCTACTTA
>JARQZK010000884.1:30000-42500 GCA_030704885.1 Cynegetis impunctata | reverse complement strand
ACCAATCCCGCTCCTCACATTACTTGCCTTTTGACACAGTACGATATTTTTATATTTTCGGGGAAAATAGGACTAAAATGCGTTATTCTTTATTGTTAAAAAATAGTGTTAGGACTATGGACAAATTGCATTATTTATTGAGTCCCGCACTCAATCATATGTAGTGAATGTTGTAAATTTTATGGAATCTCACCCAATGAATATGTTATGTGAGCCGAAAACTCGTCATTATTATATTATAGCAGTGTAATGTTTTTTATAACTCACTCCTGGATTGAGAAAATTAAATTTTTAAAGAGGAGGGATGCAAAGATTTTGCTGATGTGAATTTTTTAACAAACTGTCATATTTATGTGAAATTTTCAAAAGTTTAATCTATGTACAAGAAAAATAATGTATAACTTTTGAAGTCAATATGATGGATAAGGTTTCAGGTTTCATAAAAAATCTTAAACTATGGAGAAGAAAATTAAATGTAGATGATATTCGATACTGCACAAGTTTTTGACGACAATTTTTTTTGCACTTAATATAATTGATGAAATCCGTCAATACTACGTGATAATGAACACAAAAAAAAATTTATTTTACTATATTTATTATCACAAAGTAATAAAAATTAAATACTGCTATTTCATTGTGGGTCTCTTGACCATAATCGGACAAATTGAGTTCAGAACTTAATGGCTCTTATACAGGTAGGTATAATCTCACTAGAGGGTGAAGAATTTAGGGTAGAGTTATTAGATATAATAGCATCTTAAGAAAATAGATAAGGAACTGGTTATTAAATTGTTTTCCAAATGGATAATTCAAATATTCTTGGAATACAATACATTTCAATATATCAAATAAAGGAGAATAAATCACGTCAACCTAGTAGTTCAGCAAGAGATTACCGTCTGCATTATGCTTGAGTTTGAAAATTTCTAAAGATTCTAAATATCTTAGTATGACCCTCTTCGGCAATTTGTGCATAATTATCTATTCAGAAAACGGGTGGTGGTTTTAGCGGCAACAGTTTGAAAACGTTCAATCTGTGTTTTTTTTTCAATAAAAACGGCTGGTGTCCTATGAATCTTGTTTCATACAAGAGAGTTTTGTTTTTGATTTGAAAGTTAGTTTGATATTTATACATTTAGGTAGGTAAGACATTAGCAACAGTTTCTGTTAGTAACAGTATATTATTCAACGAGCACAAAATGATTGCTATTTTTCACGAGGGTGAAGTTTTCGACACGAGCTGCAAGCGAGTGTCGCAATTCACCCGAGTGAAAAATTGTAATTTTGTGCGAGTAGAATATTATACTTTGTCCACGATTTCCTCGAAAAAATTAGTAATAATCTGCATTTTCTACAATAAAAATAGTTATCAAAAGCGTTGACATAACATTTTCTGTGTTCACTGAAAACTGCATACTCACGTAAACGTCAACTATTTCACTTGACATCGATTCCATTCCTTTCTTTCACTCTGATAAAAATGAAATAGATAATTTATTAGAGTAAATATTCAATAAGTTGGGCATTATATTAAATATTATTTTAATAATTTGCCTAAAAGTTATCTCAGTTACAGAAAACCTAAAAATCTAATAACAATACTATCCTAACAATGTGAATGATAGTCTCAAGTTTGGACATACGTTTTGAGTGTGACGTCATGCAGTGTATAATAAACCATTATACACACTAGTGAATAATAGGTATAATAAATTGTACTTCAGGAAGCACACGTATAATGAATGATTTATAGTACAGTCGTGGACAAAATAAATTAATTATATAAATTTTTTGTACACCAGCCATAAAAAGTGACGTTTTTAATGGTTTCTTTCAGTTTTAAAAGTGTACGTTTATAAGGTATATTGTTAAAAATTTGTTTTTAACACTCTAAAATCACTGCTAAAAATCTTCTTAACATTTTGTGTTAAAAGAAAAATCTTGTCACCCTTCAAGCTACGATTCCACCGGAGGAATATTTTTGTTGCTGCTGCGTGTTTCCGTAAATGTTACGAAATGTTCCTAAATATTCCTTGAAATTTTTTTTATTTTTCGACAACAAATGTTGACTCTTCCTACTTGTCGCTGGTTTCCATTTTGAGCGGTAAACTTCAAAGGAGAATAGGAAACAAATCCATGTTGCTATCGCAGTGGAAACGTATCGAGAACGCAACAAGTAAATATTCGTGTCGCAGATTTTCAGTGTGCAGTATGAAAACGAATAAATATATAGCTACGGTTCCACCGGAGGAACATTTTTGTTGTCTCTGTAAATGTTCCAAAATGTTCCTTAAAGTTTCTTTATGTTTCGGCAACAAATGTTGATTGTTTCTACTAAACAATATGCAACTATTGACAATTTTAGTTGCTTAAGTGGAAACAAGAAGTTTACGTATGTTGCCATAAGTTTCTACTTTTGGCAATAAGGAGAAACATTCAGCAACAAAATGTTCCAAAATGTTCCTTAAAGTTTCTTTATGTTTCGGCAACAAATGTTGATTGTTTCTACTAAACAATATGCAACTATTGACAATTTTAGTTGCTTCAGTGGAAACAAGAAGTTTACGTATGTTGCCATAAGTTTCTACTTTTGGCAACAAGGAGAAACATTCAGGAACAAAATGTTCCAAAATGTTCCTTAAAGTTTCTTTATGTTTCGGCAACAAATGTTGATTGTTTCTACTAAACAATATGCAACTATTGACAATTTTAGTTGCTTCAGTGGAAACAAGAAATTTACGTATGTTGCCATAAGTTTCTACCTATGGCAACAAAGAGAAACATTTAGCAACAAAAAGTTCCTCCGGTGAAACTGTAGCTTACTGTTTAATGTAATTTTATACTTCTCCTCCTCAATGAAAAGTGAAGTATATCTTAATACCCATTCATCAATATTTTCAAACCCCACTTCATACATGGCGTTTTTTAATTGAATGTAAATAATTTAGGGGATGAATTTATGGCCCATTTTAAGAAGAAAACTTCATATGAACGCATATCCTAAACGTCCTAGTTTTTGGGATACAGGGTGGTACAAGTTTCAGAAAATAAATCATTTTTCATTTACAACTTTAAAACCACACAAAATATTTGAGAAAATTCAAGAAAAAAATACAAAAAAAAATTTATTTATTTGTTTGTTCCATGCACCAATTTTTCTTTAACAAAAATCTATTTCCTGCAATGTGATTGTTATGATTATGCAGAGAATCAGTTTGAACTTTTTTAAGCGAAAACCATGCGTCGCTCGAAGGAAACTCAAGAAATCAAATTTGTACGAAACGGAATATACATTTCAAAAATAATTTCAGTTTTAAGAAAAATCAGTGGCGTACCATAAATGTTTGCTGAAGTATGCAAGGCAAATTCTGCATGAACGCCACTGGTGGAAAATTAAAAACCTGTATTGCATCAAAAAATGCACATTGATGAGTAGTACTTGCATACCAAATTTGATTGAAATATTTTGTGTGGTTTTAAAGTTATAAATAAAAAATTATTTATTTTCTGAAACTTTACCACCGGATTAGCCACGTAACAAGAATAGCAAATGCTACGGGCCCCGCGAATTGGGGGGGCTCTCTTCAACGCCTGTCTGACATTCAAAAAAATGATTTTAGATAAGCGTAAAATATCTTGCATGCCTTAAACGCGAAGCGCTTAGGCTTATGCTTCACTCATACCTGAAAAGCTAAAACTCTTATGTCGTCACGTTAAATCATAGGTATTGGTTGTACAATACCTACCACCAGAAACGGTGTCAAAATCTAGAAACTAATTTTAAGTTGTACCACGTTTCTATAAATTTAGTGCTGACCGCACAAGTTATGTGTTTGTACTACTTGCACTGCACTACACGCAAGTTTGTAGCACTGCAAAACTATTGAGCCGAACAAATAAAATAAGATTCTATTGACTATCAAATTATTAAAATTTGATCTACATTTATATTTGGCAAAACGTAAAAAACTGTAAAAAGCTCTTTAGATGTTGGTCTAGCATAGTATTTTTCTTGCAGCAGTTTACATTCCACCATATTATTGTAACACCAACACTTGTGACCCCCTGGCGAATGAAAAATAGTGGCCTAAGTTTCTAGTCAGTTCTCGTGACTCAACCCCAATCAGCTAACTTACCGTAGTCAAATTGACTCAAATAGCTCTTTCACAAGTATCATGAATGTCATTTATTTACATGAATATAAATTTGAATTTGATTGTGCGTATTTAGCTTTGATTGTACCTTATGAATATTTAAAATAATATACGAACTATTTTATTACCAAAGTTAAAAAAATCCAACCAGTTTGAGTTGTAAAAGTAATTTTAAAAAAATGTAACACTGGTATCATTACATGCACATAGATATACGTGATCCTACATAGCGGTTTCGGGTTGTCACGCACACACATTTTCGGTTTTATTCTCTAATCTGAGTTCAATACCATAAACTTAAACAAACAAAGGGCCTGTTGGCCGAATTTGCTACAGGCCCCGCGCTGGCTTAATCCGGCACTGACCACCCTGTATCTCAAAAACAAGGACGTTTAGGATATACGTTCATATGAAGTTCTTGTATTGAAATGGGCCCAAAATTCACCCCCTAAATTATTAGATAACATTCAATTAAAAAACACCTTGTACAGATATAATCAATAAAATAATCTAAAACCAATTTCTTACATACTTCATATACGCTACCAGAAATGGATCTTCTTGCCTGACGTAAATTATCACAGTCTGTATAACCATTGAAGTTGCAATCAAAATTGTTCCTAAGATCAAACCAGTTTTTTGGTATTTCCATAGTAAATATGCGAAAATAGGCAGGAAAAAGAATAGCTGGGTATCAGCTGAGAGATACCATGAATGGAACATACACTAAAAATTACAAAGATATACTCAGTCAAAGATAAAAAATTTTTGTCATGTTTCAAAACTCACGAGTTTATCTAAACCAACATAATTGTTGATATATAAAATGTTCGTCCACCAATTTTCTCGGCATCGATCTTTCTCAACTCCAATCATTTCTTCCCAAAAAGGTCCGTCCCCTAATTGGTAAAACACAGTGCAGTAGAAACCCAAGAACATAGCATACACAGGGGTTAATCTAGAAAAATTGAAATATTCATTATCTCTGACTTTTTACAAAAATTATTGGTTCTATTTCATTCTACCTTAGGAACCGGTGAAGATATATCACGAATATATTAACGTTTTTTCGTCTTTCAAACTCACACAGAATAAGATAACATGCCAAAAATCCAGAAATGGTGAAAAAAGTGTCCACTATGATTGGAGCATTATGAAACACGGAATATTGAAATTTACCATAAAACTGGAAAAAACAAAACAGAAAATAAAAATGCAAGCAATAAAGGCTTAATTCTACTGGGGCAACATGTAAGCGACATGTAGCATGCGACAATGGCGCATGCTACACTCAGTCTTTCAATTGGAGCAACATACAGCAACATTCAGCATGTGACAATGAAGCATGCTACATGTTGACCAGTGTTGCCCAGGCACATGCGTCTGTGTTTGAAAAGATTCATCTGGTCGAACAGTGTCGGCGTTTATACGATAGTCATCGGATCGGTGCGACATGTATCTTGCGACACGGAGTGGAATATTGAGAAAACTACTTTGTTTATTGAAGATTATCATAACTCTTCGAAATTATGGAATAATCAAATATCAGATATCTGGAACAGATACATAAGTGAAGGATAGCTATCGCCGGTCGCCAAATATCTTAATGTTACTGATAACCTAACACGAGGTGGTATTGCTCCAAGAAAGTTATCAGGTTTTGCGTGATCTTACTTTATAAGTATTCAAAATCCTCTCGGCTTTTCGAGTATAATTTCGAAGCAGAGCTTTGTCGTCGACTATTAATTTTTTGTATAAATCTTTCTGAGCTTTTTGACCACCAACATAAAATTGTCTCTTCCACCTCCTTGGCTTCCTTCTTTTTCTTTTTCTATTCAAAGCTATTACCCAATATGCAGCACTCACATCATTTTGAAAAGACATGATGCCGCAAACAGAAGTTGCCTTTATTGAATAGATATAGATGCATGCCACAAACATATGCTACAAATCGCATGCGACAGTAAGCGACAAGTTGCTCGTTCGACAGTTTTTAAATTCGTGCGGCATAGTCACACAACTACAAATTGGAAGCACAAGACGACGTGTAGCATGCTGCATATTGTCTAATGTTGCCCCAATGGAATTGTGTCTTAATTACTTATGTTGACTCACATTTTCAATAAAAACTGGATTCAGTTTCGGAGCGCCCATTGTGAACACTACTCTGTGGCCTAAAATAACGGTCAAGGTGGCTATGGCTTTGAAACCGTGGATACAGTGGGTGCCATCATCTTTACTCGATTTTGATGTAATTTTCTTCAAGGTATTTGAGTAAGAAAATGCTTTGATAATGTCGTGCATCTTTCCTGCGAAATTTCAAAAAGAACTAGATATCTAGAATTATGAACCGCAATATAATATTGCGAACACAGAGATTGATGGATAATCTGATTTCATATATTCTAATATCTTCTTCTTCAAAATATTCATATTGTGTTACAAATTATGCAATACAATGTCAACCTTATTTATTGAAACTTGTATTAAATTATAACTGTAAAATATGTGAGTGTATATTATAGTTGCAGTGATTTTTGTCTGAACCGTTTTTGTGCAGGTGTTGTTTACAGCGGGAATAATAAACTAGAAATAGTTTTGAAAAATTTTTTGTCATTGGTAATTTTCGAGTGACAAAGACATTTTCGAATGTTTGAAAGTATGTAATTTCGATCACTGGAATATCTAGTTATAAGTTATATGAGGCATAGTTAGGTAGCTATCAATTTTCAGCTATAATATCCCAAGAATATTTATAATCTGCAATAATTTTATCATAGATTTTCGAAAGCATGTTGCCGAAGACGGAGGGTTGTTACCTAAAAGCAACAAGTTTGAGGAAAGATTATGTTATGTCAAAATTATAAAAATTTATCAATGTTCGAGGTATATTCACTGAAATAATTTTTATTAAATATAATTTTCATTATATCTATATATATATATATATATATATATATATTATATATATACTATATATATATATATATATATATATATATATATAGTTTATAAAAATTAAGAGCCTTTTTTGAGATATGAAACTGTAACACCCTTAACATAGTACAGTTTTATATATATATATATATATATATATATATATATATATATATATATATATATATATATATATATATATATATAATATATATCTACATATATATTATAAAATAATTTTTGTTTAAAATCTTGAAATCGAAGTTTTTGCAAATTGTCAAATTGTCAAGTTCACTTAATCACAGAAAATATTTTTAAATTACCTTGGAATCCAATAGACATAAATTATCATTACCCAAAGTATTTTATCGTAAGCAATTGCGCAAATGCATCAAAATTACCGATAATTTTGCATGACACTGTGTTGTCAAAAAACTGCATGAATTCATTTTCATTCATATGAAAAAGACCGAATGCAGTTTTCCAAAGACAACACGCTGGAACGCGAAATTATCCGGATAATTTGGGGGAATATTTCCCGAGTAGAAACATGGTTTTAAAAAGGAAATAACATGTATACGTACGATGCAATTATCGCAGGGTTCTTTCACTTTCTACAAATCAATTATCGTAAATATTTGCACATCAGAGTTACTGATACATCAAAGTTACTGATAATTTTGCATGTCAGTGTGTTGTCAAAAAACTGCATGAGTTCATTTTCATTTTTGAATATGAAAATATGAAATATATGAAAATGACCGAATGCAAGTTTTTTAAAGACAATACGCTGGAATGCGACATTATCCGGTTATTTTGATGCACGAGTGTAATTTGGGGGAATATTTCCCGAATAAACTTTCAACTTGTCAAACTGACGTTAGTAATTCATAAATTCTCAGCTTGTCATCAATAACCGTGATATGAACTATGCTACTATGCAATTATCGGTCTACAATGCAATTATCGCAGGGCACTTTCGCTTTCTACAATGCAATTATCGCTGTTATTTTCGATAATTGCATTCCATTTACATGGGATTTTTTACAGGAGGTAAATATTCGCTATAATTATGCGATAATTGCATCCATTTACATGGGATTTTTGACAGGAGGGAAATATTCAGTATAATTGATTTCTAGTTCGCTATTTTTGAAAACGTGACTCAAAATACAAAGTTTTAAAAGAAGAAAAAAAATTCCCCCAATGAAATTTTGTTATTTATAGTAATATTTATGCTCACCTGATAATTTCCAATGTTCCATTTCCACTGAATTTGTCAATTTATGATATGTTGTACAAAATAACTCGAACATTATAAATGCTGCAACTATGAACCTAAAATTCAAATCAGCAAGTTGATCAAACAAAAATTTTTACCACTAAACTCTGCTTGAATACGTACAAAAATATTAAATCTTCTTGCGAATATTGGAGTTTTCGATCGATTTGACAGTTTCTTCTGTTCACATTGACATCAATTTTCATCGAAAACAGGTCTTCGACAGTATTCACTTTTTTTTTCAGGGAGTCTTCTAAATTTTTGTATGAACAAGTTGAAGGAATGCAGAAAGAAATGTAAGATTCATCTCTGAACTTTTTCATCGAATTATTTCCATATATCTATAAAAAAAAAGTGATTCATCAATATTTCAGTAAAGAAATATATATATATATATATATATATATATATATATATATATATATATATATATATAGCGCGTCCAGAAAATACGTGTACAACGTTCGACGACAGACTCCTGACGTCAAAGTAGGTCGATATAAGCCGAATAAAATTGTTTCGTTTAGCCGGTAGATGGCGTCAAAAATTTTAAAAAATATAATTTTTTTCTAAATTGCCTGCCTAAGAAATATTTTTGTTATATTTAGTTTCTTACAATAATTTGTAATGGATGGAGTGTTTTGAATAAAGATCCGTCCTGGGACGTCTTATATTTTGATTGTTTTTGAATGATTGAAACATAATTGACAGCAGTCTTTTGACCCTGCAATCTACTCAGGGCCGGATTAAGCATTAGGCAGAGTAGGCAACTGCCTAGGGGCCCCGCATCGACAAGGGGCCCTTGCACGCACCAAGAAAAAAAAATTTCATCGAATGAAAATTTTATTTGAAAATTAGTATGAAATTCCTCAACAATATTCTTGCGAATGTTGTCAATTAATGACATACTTCATGCATACAGAACCATCTAGTATCGAGTAGTAGAAGTAATAAACTGTCTTCGTTCAACAATGTCTCAGAACCGTTTGAATTAATTGTCGATAATGGTCATTGAAAATGATGTATTAGAAAGGGTCAACTTCCAAAATGTTTAAAATGATTTTGTTTCAAAAAAAGTTAATATTTAAACTTACTGTACTGTACAAAAATAATAAATATCTTGGAAGTTGACTTTTTCCCATTTGTACTTCAAAAAACTGTTTTCTTTCGTTTATTGTATGTTATTGCGTTTAACTAGATTAAATTTAAAATAACCGCGTCCCGTCTCATTTCTGTTTCCTAACCCATCATGCAACCTGGATCGTCATTCATCACTGATCTATAACCTATTCATTAAGACCATTTCGATAAAGCTAACGAGTCAGGTAAGGTGATGCTGCAGCATCAAGTCAAAGTAACCATGTTGTTGCAATATCATTTAAGACTTTAAAGTAATAGGATACCTGGAGTCGATCATCTTTTGTTACTTACATCCCTTTATCAACTTGAAAAGACCTGGGGCCCGGACAGGGTTAATCCGGCCCTGAGTCTACGGTATGCGGATAAAGCTTGAGCCACACATGTCCGCACCGTGTCCGCACCGACACACGGCCGTATCACGGCCGTGTCTCGGTGAAGAATAGCCCTGTAATTCTTATGAGACTGTCTTCACATCTCCGCACCGTGCCCGCACCGCGTCCGCACCGTGTCCGCATCGAGTCCGCACCGTGCGAGATAGTTCATGTTTTACTTTTTGACGGACACGGTGTGTTCTCCGATGGATTCTCGGCATATAGTAGAAATGGAGACCAGAGCGTAGCTGGTCGGTGGTCAATTTTTCTGTTCACCCTAGAAAAATCGATAGTATTGAAAATTTTTTTCACTGTCCAATCTTTAATTCTCAAGTTCGGTAATTCAAATAAAGACATGTTGTATGTTGTGCATCTGTTGTTCTTACTATTGTATCCAATACGGTGTATCATAAACTTAGAAGAGATTGATTATAGACTAGAGAACAATCCGGTCATCCGGTTTGGGATTCTGATATGGCACATTTTATTACAGGATACCAGTGAACTCAATTTTAGATGGAGTTCACTGCAGGACACCGACCATATTATATTCCTATGACACCGACAAACACAATAAAATACCTAAATCGCTCTCAATCAGGGTGCTTTCGAATGAATGACGTTCAAAGCTCCAATGGATCCACCCCCAATTCCCCCATTCTCATCCCAGTAGTTTTTTCTCATAAGAAGAAAAATCAACAAGGAGATGACAGTTTTTTCTTTACATCTATACAACGACGAAGAAAGAGTACTACATTGTTTTATAGTTCTTGTTTCCGAAGTTTGTGAATATTAGTCAATATATTTTTTGTCAGCCCAGCTTGAAACTACTACCATTTTTTCAAACCTGATACTGTGCCCATTCAACAATTATCAAGATAAGTTGTTTTTGTTTCCGCATGCGTCTTTCTAGTGGTATAATCATGATATGTTTAACTATTTATTAAATTAGGATGTTGGCATCAATAATTAATAGCTGAGATTGAATCACTTGGTGAAATATCATTAAGAATATAGTTTAAACTTCAAAATAAAACGACACTTCGCTTAAGTTTCACTATTTTGAAATAATAAGATACCGTATTCAACAGAAGAGTGTTACAATCTAATTTTAAAATACAGACAATAGTAAATAGTGCAGTCACTTGAGCGATCAACCTCGGAATGAGAAATAATAAGTTGAATTTTTGTAGGTATATACCTTCATTTTGGCGTTCTTAAAGTTATCTCGAAAGTCTCATATAATCTTGTGTCTGCGTCTTAATTTGCATTATATATCAATTAAAATTTATTTTTTAATAACATTCTACAAATTTTTCTAATACCGACCGCGCTCGTAGTACGGCCGTCATGCGGTCGTGTGACGGAAATGTATGGCTTTGAATTTCTTGGCCGACATACGGCCGTGGCACGGCCGTCTCTCGGTGCGGACACGGTGCGGATATGTGTGGCCTGACCTTCATACTTCCATGGTTGTTTCTAAGAATTCAGTGGCTTGAGGTCTTGGATTTGTCCTAGTCGGATTTCGTAATTATATTAAATTACGAAAAGTGGCCAGGGTAACGAGACTTTAAAGCCTCACATGTAATACCCCGAGAATTTGTCGATGAGAAATCTATCAGTTTCGATATAATTGTAGCAGGTCCAAGATTAGTTGAATGTAGAGAAACATTTAAGCAAATTTCATTTTTTCAACACCATCCACATCTTCAGAACAATCACATTCACTACATTCATTTTTTCAAGAATAGGTAGAATTTTGAAGCGAAATTACATGTAGGTAATGTCTTTTGAAGACAAATCCTATCCTTAAATAAAATAATTAAGAAATAGTTTTGTACATTACGTGAGTGAAGTTTTCTATGGCATCTCTTACCATCTAATATTAGTAGACTTGTCAAATAATATTGGACTTAATAGCTCGTAATTAGTAATTCAAGACGGCTACAGCAGCAAAACATTTAATGAAACACATTTGTTTGTTTTCGACTTTTTAATTTTTCAAAAATTTTGAGGCAGTTACGAATTTCGTGAAGAAACATCAACACAACCAAGAATAATTCAATAGGTATATAATTTTTTCAAAAAAAAAAATTTTTACCTCAATTTTTTTCCATGTCGACATATTATACATGGATTCATATTCATTATAATTGAACTCGGTAAAACTACCAATCGGCACTGGTTTTAGGGGTTTTATTTTGAAGTATGCCATGCAGTATTGTCCCGAAAATCCTTCTTTTTTCGGAGGAAGAACTTTCACGCATTCATCAAAATTTCCAGTGTTGTAGCTTGATCCAAAAAACATTCCATTAGGAAATTTCGCCGATGCATCGAACACTGAAAAAGGTTTATAATGATGGTCAATTATTATACGTCCCTCCCAACATTCTCATTTAGCCTCCCAAAATTCATAACTTTCTTAAATTTTTTGGCAATTTCAATCTTTCAAAAGTTATTAGAAAGTCATAAATTTTGCGATGAACGAACAGTTAACTGTTTAATAAATCGATTTTCCAACTCAAATCGCCTGTGTTTGCTAAAAATATACAAATATTCAATATTAATTAATATTATATATATATATATATATATATATATATATATATATAT
>JARQZK010000884.1:0-27500 GCA_030704885.1 Cynegetis impunctata | reverse complement strand
CTGAAGAAGTGAACTAATATGACCTTTAAATCTTAGGTTCTGGTCTATAATCAGTGCTAAATTTTTTGCTTGGTCTGACAAGTTGATCTCAACGCCATCCAACTCAAGCTGTATCAAGTTCTGAGTATCTGGTCTCTTATACCTGCAACAAAACAGAAGTGCGGTTGTCTTTGATGGATTTATGGTTAAATTGTGTGCTCTTGAGAATTGAGATATCGAAGTTAGATCCCTATTTATGGAATCGTTTGCAGCCGGAACATTGGATGGGTCGAAGCAATGAATCAATTGAGTGTCATCAGCATACAGCTGCATTGTACAATCAGATACAACATTTGGTAGATCTGAGGTATATAAATAGAAACAATAAAGGGCCCAAAATAGATCCCTGTGGAACACCCGATAAAATAGGTTTAGATTTAGATAAGTTATTGTTAACACGGACACGCTGGCTACGTTTCCACAACTAAGATTTGAAAAAAGATAGTAGAGCAGTAATATCCGAACCAAAATATTCGAGTTTAGCACACAGTAGCTCATGATCAATTAGGTCGAATGCCTCTGTATATATATATATATATATATATATATACAGATATATATATATATATATATATATATATATATATATATATATATATATATATATATATATATATACAGATATATATATATATATATATATATATATATATATATATATATATATATATATATATATATATATATATATATATATATATATATGTATATATAGCGCAGGGTAATGGGAGCCTACTAAGGGAAAACTTCCATAAAAACCATATTCATTAACCTTTTTATAATTTTTAACTAGGAACTCTTAGAACAATCGTGCAGTTATGTTTTAATCACAATTAGGTTTAATTACAGTCATACATTAAGGTACAATAACGATTTTGCAAAAAAAGTCAATCGCTCTCATTACCCGACACGTGCGGGTAATGGAAGCCCATTTCACGCTCATATGGGAAATGGGAGCCATAATATTAAGTATTGTCAAAAGTTAAACTGAACATACTTTAAATGTGATCTTAATTAGTTAGGTACTACGAACTTTACATTTTAACAAATAAAATAATATACATTTTAAACAAAAACAAGAAAAATAAATACAAAATTATTGAAAAAAAAACATATGACCCAGATTTTACGGATCCAAACAAAAGGTACAAATATAAAAAGCTGGACTATCACTTCCAGAATATTTTTCATGGGCCCAGTTTCCGCAACTTCTGCATGGGTACCACATCTCACCACCTTTTCCCGTGTCTAAACAAATGCACATAAAGTTTTCTCTTTCGAGTATTCTGACTCGTCGTCACAAATTATACATTCGTCAATTTGATCAAGAGATTAATCTTCATCATCACTTTTAAACAAATTGATATTGCCTTTTCAGCCGTTTCGTTTCTGATTGTGGCCTTCTTGCAATTTTGTTTATTAAAGTGCTGTAAGGTATGCCAGTTTGCTGAGATACTTTGTACAACGAAATGTCTCCTCCTCTGAGGATATTAACTGCAATTTCTAATGTATCAACTGTCCAAGAAGCTTTCATGGTTTTCCGAGTTGTTTTACGTGGCATCTGAAATAAAAAGAATAATATGTACCTATATAAAATGGTGTAAAAATATATTGTAAAGGCTAATAGGGAAATGGGAGCTATGTCGGGTAGTGAGAGCCATCCTACGCTCCCATTTCCCGCTGACCATTTTGAAAAGTAATAAAATAATGTAACTCTAATTTCAATCACAATTAAACAAATTGCACTAGTTAGTGAATGAATTTACGAATGTAATGTATATAAACATTATAAAATAAGAATAACATTTCATGCTTACCTTGGGGCTGGAAATCCACAATTTTTTATAAGCGCTAAGCGAAAAACATACAACCGTCCCTCCTATCTGAATACATGGCACTAACGGCTCGTACCGGTCAAGCGAAGTTTCTCGAAGGTTGGCGAAAGAGGCCGTATGTTCACAATCGCGTAATTATGCCTACATTTCGTTCAATCGCCATAGCTCCCATTTCCCGACCGCTCCCATTACCCCGCGCTCCCTATAAGTATATATACATATATATATATATATATATATATATATACTATATTATATATATATATATATATATATATATATATATATATAGATATATATATATATATATATATATATATATATATATATATATATATATATATAGATATATAGATATATATATATATATATATATATATATATATATAAATATATTATAATATATATATATATATATATAATATATATATATATACCATATATATATATATATATAATATATATATAAATATATATATATATATATATTATATATATATATATATATATTCGTTTGGTGTTTGGTACCTACTTTCATATATTGTAGTTAGTATTTGTTTGCAGTGCAGGTAGAATAATTATTACAAATTCAGTTTCTCTAAACTAATTTCTTTCTCTAGGCGAAAGTGTAAAATCAATTGAGAAAATAAAAAGGCTAATTTTTGTAATTATTATACCAGTAATATAGTTTCACACAAATATATAAATATAAAATATATATATATAATATATATATATATATATATATATATATATATATATATATATATATATATATATATATATATATATATATATATATATATATATATATATATATATATATATATATACAGGGTTGTGATTCAATAACGGATAAATTCAATAAAATATCAGGATTTTTTTTTCGGAAAAATCCTGGGACACGTCGTTTTTCATTTTTAATTTAAATTTTTTTTTACTCATATGACAATATACAGGGTTTAACATAAGTGAGATACCACGTTGACGTCACTTCATTAAATGGAACCCCCTGTATATTATGGTAGATTCAAATTCTACAGATAATCCTGCACAACTTTTTCATGAGGCGATGTATACTTTAAATGAACCGTTTCCGAAATATTCAGGTTCAAATATGTAACCATGTCTATATATAAAACCACGTACGCTTGATATTCTCAGCTAGTTAGTCGAGTATGTTAGGTACGCTCGCTAGTATTTGGGAGGTCTCGGGTTCAAACCCCGGGGCCGACTGGTCTGTCATGAGTTTTTCTCAGAGGTTTCCTCATGGTAATGTAAGTCACTGCTTGCAAACTTATAAGGCGAATGCTGGGCCAGTATTAATCCTCTGAACCCTACCCACATTTCCTATGTTCCATAAATATCCCGTCTCACCTATCCTTAATGCACTTGTACATACAAGTGTATCCTCTGATCTGGCTGAAGGAGTTAATCCCAAAGTCAAGCTGCCCGCCTTCCTGACACATACTTCAGGGAGGAATGAAACACGTGTGTTTCCTTTTCCTTGATATTCCCAAAGAGCGCATTCGTAAAGTTATTAGGAATATTTTGCCAGGGACCATTGAAAATGTTCAGCAGGAATTTATTGATCGTCTGTCCATTTATGTTGCAATAAAGTGTTATTGTAATATTTGAACGTAAATATTTCGGATACGGTTCATTTAAAGTATACATTGCCTCATGAAAAAGTTGTGTAGGATTATCTGTAGAATTCGAATTTACCTTAGTATATAGGGGGTTCCATTTAAAAAAAGTGACGTCAACGTGGTATCACACTTATGTTTCACCCTGTATATTGTCATATGAGTAAAAAAAATTTAAATTAAAAATAAAAATCGACATGTCCGAGGATTTTTCCGGAAAATAAAATCCTGCCATTTTATTGAATTTATCCGTTATTATTATATAAAAATCACAACCCTGTATATATATATATATATATATATATATATAATATATATATATATATATATATATATATATATATATATATATATATATATAAATATAATAACATATTATTGATGAGAGAAATTTTCATTGATGTAAATGAATACTGAGGAAGAAGCAGACCTCCGAAAATGTTATTAGAAATTATTTTAATGAAATTTAATTAGTAATAATTATTTGACCCTGCTCTGCCAAAAAAAGACTATACTACTATATACATTATATGTATACAATGTATATATATATATATATATATATATATATATCCGGGGCGGCTAGTCAAAGGAGGCTAAGGAGGCTAAGCCTCCTCAATAATATTCTCCGTGTATCACTAATATATTATATTGAATAGTCAGCATTCAGCATATTCATATTAATCAATATCATATTATTTTATGCACCTACCTTCCTTTCAACCTACATTATATAATATAATTTAATAATTACGATAGAAGGTATTTGCATTTACTTCATTTCATTCATTTCAAGATTTGTGGCAACGCTGCGGAGGCATGGAAAGGTATATTCTCAACGTTCATTATGCCTGCCACAGAAAAGCAAACAACGGTGCAAATACTCCGAATGAATACTTCATTGCAATAGAAAAGCAAAACACATGTAAATGGCAACACCGATAGAGACCCAGTCTTATACAATGTCGACCAATCACAACTATAGAATTTCGCGTGACATCGAGTGAATTCGTTGGAAAGCATTAACTGAATCGTCGTAGTGTGAACGTAGTTAGTAATGGCCGAAAACAGCAGCGTGTTTCCTTATATTGCTCGCGTATTGTTTTAAAATGAGTTTGGTTACTGAAGTTAATTTCAAAAATTTCAATGGTGACTTAGTGGAATATTTGTTATCCCATAAATTTAGTGCACTAAGTTATGAGGATAAAGTTTTGATAAAAACATTGCGACCTACCCCTGAATTAAACAATTTGGTGCAGCGTAACAGACAACAAAACCGCGGTTTTAATACAATTAATTATGAGAGACATCCTTGCCTAACCGGATCACAGGTAAAAAATAAATTATTTTGTTGGCAGTGTTTACTTTTTACTAGTGAAAATGTCCCTGTTTGGGGCCGCTTAGGATTTGAGGATTTAATTCTATACCTAGTTGAAAGTGAGGAATTTTTCACCGATAAAGTAACTTTAAATACAGCACGCGGATTAATATCTTACTTACAAGATAAGGAATTTATATATTTTTTAAACATCTTTAAATTAATTTTTGAACAAACAGAAATAGTTTTTCAAATCTTACAGCACAAGTTTTCAGATGTAATTTACTCACGAAATCGGCTCAAGATTCTTTTGGAAAAAATTTCAGAATTTCGTGCAGAAGTTTATTTTAAAAAACTATTTTCTGTATTTCAAACTACTGATGACTCAATTTAGCCCAAAACGAAAGAAATTCAGTTATGCAGATATGGAGCTTCACTATTAAGCAAATATTTTATGAAATTTTGGATACTATTAGGGGTCAAATAGAAATAAGGTTCTCTGATTTGAAAGAACTGCATTTCTTCGACTTACTCAATAAAAATTTGTTAACCGGATTTTCGGCTAATTTTCCAGATAACCTTTTGGAAAATTTATGTCAAAAATACACTTTTTTTGATAAGGTGGCCATAAAAAGTGAACTGTGTGTTGTTTATAATGACAATGAAATTTTGGGGCAAAATGAAAACCATGTGAGGACTATTAAATACCTTTTCGATAATGATTTGAATCAAGATTTACCCCAAGTTTATAAACTCTTATGTCTAATTGTTTCTATCCCGGTGACATCGGCTTCCGTAGAGCGCTCGTTTTCCACTTTTAAGAGAATTAAAACTTATTTACGAAATTCAATGAGCCAGGATCGTTTGAAAAATATTAGTTTGTTGTCTATTGAAAAGGAATTGGTAAAACTTTTGGCGAAAGACAAAAAATTTTATGAGGATATTATAGATCATTTTGCTACCGTTAAAGATCGCAGAATCCCGCTAATCTTCAAAAATATATAATAACTTTTTATTTGCTCTCAGCAGCTGTTTACAAATTCATTAAGTAGGTAGGTAGGTACCTATTTTGTGAAAGAAAAAAAAATTTGATGAATAGATGAATTGATTAATTGGCTGAGAAGAGTCTTTGTGAATATTGTAAATAGGAGTTGTAGGTCTCAAGGTAGACACTCGAAAGTGAAAACAAATTAATAGCTTAGGGTTCTTGTTTTACTTTGATTTTCTTTAAATTATAAGGCGGTTGACATTGAAATGAATTAATAGATACCGGTTTCGCATCCTCAGGTACAGACGGCTGTAAAAGATATATTTGAAATGAAGAACGATGCAAAAATACAACTTCTCAATGACTTACAGTGGACCACAGGGGTCAATTTCAATGTCGAACTTTGTGAGTCAAATTAAAAAAGCACAATATAAAAAGTAAAGTATTACAAAATACAAAAGACGAACACAAGCTTACACAAAAATAACCACGATATCCACATGCGGACATTAATAAAATACAGAAAAGATGAAAATCTGATGACCAAGCGCACTAGACAATGCGACAACGGCGCTTGTTTTTTCATTTGTATTTTATTAAATATGAACTCGCATAGGGATAATACCAATTCATATATATATATATATATATATATATATGATATATATATATATATTAATATATATATATATATATATATATATATATATATATATATATATATATATATATATATATATATATATATATAATATATATATATATATATATATATATATATAATATATATATATAATGTATATCAATTAATCAAATACATACTATCAGTTGCCCATACAGTGAACTTGGAGAGCTGGTTCAGATACATCAAGCTGTGGTTCTTACATATTTCATTCTCAGAATGTGAAGTAGGTATCAAAATATCCATCAAATCCACAGTATGATTATTAAATTCTATATTTAAAGCAAAGGCAGTTTTGAAAAACGCGCACCATAAAATAAAATAATTTTGATTATTTAACTTCATGATGACTGGAGAATACTAAAACAACCAGGATCAAGTTGAACTCAGAGCTCATTTATGGAAAGTGAGCATTATAAGAATATAACAGGTTTCACAGGTAATTTTTTTCACCAAAATGCCAATAGATTTGATCGGTCTAAAGATCATTAATAAATGTTCATTCAGTTGTTTATTATGATTTACCGATGATATTAATTGATATAATTTCAACCCACGGAAATCTTTCACATGAGCTATTTATGAAACATCCGTATGAAATTATTAATAAAAAACTGTGTACTTAACTTTTCTTTTCCACCTTTTCAACGTAAAGTAAGTTTAAATTGGATAATTTTCGCTATTTTAAAGTATATATGCAAATAATTTTCATCTGGTTAACTCCGCGATATTACTAGGTAACTAGCAGACATTACTTAAGTTTCATTTTTAGTGGTACTTCCTCCGAATGTTGCACAGCCAAAGCTCGGGGGTTATATGGAAGCAGCCGTTGACACGTGTTTCGGACTCTTTGGTCCTCATCAGAACGGCGTAGCCAAGTATTGGATTGAAAATTTGAAGATGAAAAAAGTACAACAAACAAAATCCTTAGATACGGAAGATAATCACACAATTGTGGTTTATTGTCTGAACTCTCCGGCATTAATCGCCTCCGTGGCCCGCTTTGACCAAAATCTGCCCATACGGAGAGTTCAGGACAATAAACGACATTGTGTGATATGCTTCCGTATCTAAGGATTTTGTTTGTTGTACTTTTTTTCATCTCAAATTTCAATCCAATAACTTGGCTACGCCGTTCTGATGAGACCAAAGAGTCCGTAAACACGTGTCACGGCTTGCTTCATATAGCGTCCTATACCGATAATTCTAACTCCACTTCTTTAATGTTTTCCATGACTCATTTCTTTGTTGTTAGATAAATAGTACCCTTTTTATTATTATTTTTCTTTTCCCGTAACGTAATAAATAACAGAGAACGACCACAGCCAAAAAAATTCTGATGAAATATAGTAGTCTTTTTCAACTATTCAAATTTTTTCAAATCAATAAATGTCAAAGAAATTTCAATATTTCAAAAGTTTTGAAAAAGCCAGGAATGTCGTGGCGAAACGTCAACTTTTTAATGAAATCGAGTTTTTTTGAGATTCATCAAGCCTGTTATTGCTAATAATTATCAAAAAGTTATATATATATATATATATATATATATATATATATATATATATAAATATATATATATATATATATATATATATATATATATATATATATATATATATATATATATATATATATATATATATATATATATATATATATATATATATATATATATATATATATATATATATATATATATATATATATATATATATATCAGTGTGTGTGTGTGTGTGACAGTGAATATTGGGAAAACCTAATATCTAATTAAGAATCAAAAATTCAAATTTTTTCAAATCAATAAATGTCAAAGAAATTTCAAAAGTTTTGAAAAAGCCACGAATGTCGTGGCGAAACGTCAACTTTTTAATAAAATCGAGTTTTTTTGAGATTCATCAAGCCTGTTATTGCTAATAATTATCAAAAGTTATATATATGTATATATATATATATATATATATATATATATATATATATATATATATTATATATATATATATATATATATATATATATATATATATATATATATATATATATATTATATATATAGATATATATATATATATATATATAATTATATATATATATATATTATATAATATTCAGTGTGTGTGTGTGTGTGTGACAGTGAATATTGGGAAAACCTAATAATCTAATTAAGATCAAAAATCCCTAGTTCAACTAAATAAATTATCAAACCTAGTAAAATAAGTAGTCTTTTTCAACATATTCAAATTTTTTCAAATCAATAAATGTCAAAGAACATTTCAATATTTCAAAAGTTTTGAAAAAGCCACGGAATGTCGTGGCGCGAAACGTCAACCTTTTTAATAAAATCGAGTTTTTTTGAGATTATTTCAAGCCTGTTATTTGCTTAATAATTATCAAAAAGCTATATATATATATATATATATATATATATATAATATATATATATATATATATATATATATATATATATATACTTTATATATATATATAATATATATATTATATATATATATATATATATATATATATATTATATATAAATATATATATATATATATATATAATATAAATATATATATTTATATTTATATATTAAGATAAATATAGATATATATATTTATATATATATATAAATATATATATATATATATATATATATATATATATATATATATATATATATATATATATATATATCAGTGTGTGTGTGTGTGTGTGACAGTGAATATTGGGAAAACCTAATATCTAATTAAGAATCAAAAATCCCTAGTTCAACTAAATAAATTATCAAACCTAGTAAAATATTGTCCAGCTATTTAAAATGTTCATTCTAGCGCTATATATTCATTATCAGTATTAACTAAGTGTCGATTAAAATGCGTGAAAGCAGAATATTAAATACACCTAAATTGATTATATAAATTTCAATCAAATAATGATCTCATCAATTCAAAAATATTATAGCGCACTTGTGTTATTGTTAGATTAATATATTATAGAGAACTTTAATTTTAAGTGTGATAAATTAGCACTCATTAGAATATTGTTTGCGATTGAAGTATAATACCTATTGCGTCAGTTCGTTTTCCATTGAAAATCGTTAACGTCACATTTATGAAAAGTTCATAATAAATAGGATCGAAATATATCAATTACCTACTTATAATTTTAATTGAGGCAATTCAATAAAATTCGCGTTTTTTTACATACAGAAGGCATTAGGTACTGGACATATATATTTGTATCTGCGAAGCAACTGTATAAAAAATCATCTAAAGTTATCAATTATCTGAAACCGGAGCATTTCAGATCAAACTCGAATAGTTGGAAAAATTATCAAAATGAAGAATTTCTAAAATGCCGTAAAGGTTTTTATGCACAGGGCGTACCTGAGACCGAAGTGTCAATTTTTTTCAATGCTTGTTACGAATTTTGTTCTATTTTTCATGTCGCTATTATCATATTACCCATTTGAGCATAAATATATTCTTTTTTAGTGGAATCAAGCCTAATGTTTTTATCATCTTATTTTACTTTTTAACTATGTTCCACAAAGTGTTGAGCCAGCAATCAATGGATGTTATAACATAATAAAAAAATTTATTTTCGATTATCGCAAATATCGATACGATCCGCTGTAGTAGGAAAGCTTATCCCTCAATGAAAATTCACTATTCTTTGTCAGAAAATCTGATGATTATTCGTTGAAAATCAAGACAAATATTCATATTTTTCTGACAAATGCACATTCAGAAAATTAGTAAAATATTCATTTTTAGAAGTTAAGCACACTTCAATTATGATAATTACATGAACAAAAAATGGGTCACGAATCAATTTACAAACATACTAAAATACTAAAATATGGCGTTTTCGTATTTGTTTGAAACCATTTTCTTATGAAGTGAACAAGGAAAATTCTTCAATAATTTAAAAAATTATCGAACAAATTTCCAAGGGAGCTGGTTATATGTATTCCGCGACGAGAAATCGTAAAAGTCACCCCGACTCGAAATCTGCATACAGCTGTTTCGATCTTATCAGATCTCATCAGTGCAGCTTATTTGACTCGGATAGAATGAACAAATTTCTAATTGTTGCCCAATACAAATCGCGGTCGGGATTACTATCTGCATAACAACCTAGAGCGCCCTCCACCAAGGATATTGGAAACCCCCCGTCGCAAGAATACATATTTCCTGACATGAACGTCTACTCTAAAATTACCGAACTACCTGACTAGCAGCTTAGAATGGGTTTCTCCTATTCGACAAATTATTATTGGTAACCATCCTTCTAGGCCTTGCTGGAGCTCGTGAGCAGTGTTGTCGAGGGCCTTGATAGTGGCGAGCGCTACTCAGCAGTCTTGTGCGATCTAACCAAGGCCTTTGATTGCGTTTCTCATGATATCCTTCTTGACAAACTGGAATATCTTGGTGTAAATGGCCTGCCTTTGTCCTTGTTCAAAGATTATCTTACCAACAGAAGGCAGACAGTATGTTGAGCGGTCCGATATTAGAGTGATTTCGCATGGTGTGCCTCAGGGCTCTGTCCTTGGGCCACTACTATTTGTCGTCTACATTAATGACCTACACTAAAGCATGCTTCCTTGCAGAAGTGTCTTATACGCAGATGACACTACTATACTTATTCCAGGCAAATCGGATGATGAGATCAACTCGAATATTGCTGTGACTGTGGCAGCTGCCGAAAGATGGTTTACATCAAATTGTCTCAAATTGAATTGCAATAAAACGCAGATAATGAAATTTAGCTTTGCCCAAAACTGTGAACCAATTGCTGATGTTAAAATGCTTGGTTTAACTATTGACAGTGGTTTAAAGTGGCATTCTCATATTGTGGATATATGTTTAAGACTAAGCAAACAGATTTTTCTTTTAAGACAACTTTAAAAAACCTTTGCAGTTGATATATTGCGGGCAGTTTACTTCGCAAATATTCATTCTATTCTTAGTTATGGAGCAATTTTGTGGTGTAGGTCTTCAATGGCTGAAAGAGTATTTAAGATCCAAAAGCAGGCACTTAGAATAATTGAAGGTGTTGGACCTACGATTTCTTGTAGACCACTTTCTATTAAATATCGTATAATGCCGCTACATTGCGTTTTCATCTACCATATGCTGATGGAGATTCGACGTGTATCCAGCACTCTTCCGCCACTGGATTATAATCATGATTATAAAACCAGATCTTCGGGAATTCTTTTACTTCAAAGGCATAGATTGGTCAGATCTCAACTTAACTCATTAGATTTTAAATTGTATAATAAACTTGGTGCAAATATAAAACGTTTACCTGTAACATTGTTTAAAAAAAGAATAAATCGGTTTTTGTTGGATAATTGTTTTTACTCGCCTAAAGAATATATGGAGGCACCATCCTTAATGTAGGAGTAGTTTTTTTTATTTATTTTAAGTATTCGTTAGTGTTTTTACGTATAAGGTTTTATTAATGTATGTGAATGGCCATTCGGCCATATTTTATATATTATATTTTATTAGCGTTTAAGATTCGTAAGTTTTTCCCTTTTAGGGAATTTATATTGATATATACGATTTTTATTGACCTGCATCAAACATGTACAATGTAACGATGTTAAATAAATATTTCTTCTTTCTTTCTATTTACCCTTTCTACACAATTTGACATCTATTTATTTCTTGTGTTCCATACAACGGAGAATAGTATATTATTCAACGAGCGGTAATATAGGTCATAACTCACGCAGATGAAGTTTGCAGCACGAGCTGCAAGCGAGTGCTGTATCATCAAGTGAGTTATGAGTCTGTTATGTTATGGGACTGTCCCTTTTTTTGATTACCTGTCCCGGTGTCCCGGAAATGAACTACGGGACTCAAAATTGTCCCGTTTTCGGAAACCGCGCGAAAATTGGGGATCCGGCCGGCTGAACGCGAGCGTTGTGCGGGAGCGAAACCGCGTCGTCGGCCGACGCGACGATAGCCGATACGTCATCACTCGGTTGACTATTGTTTGACAGATTGATCAAACTTCTCGCTTTTGTTTTGTTGTTGTTGGATGCTCGTGTAGTAAATAACTTGAAGTTCTTTTATTTTGAAATTATAAGTTAATATGCCGAAACGCAAGTGTTCGTTCAATGTTAGCTTACAACCAAAATATCCGTTTATCAAGCATATAAATACTCAGATGTCAGATGCGAAAAGTGTCGTACAGAATTTAGTGTTTCCCACAGTGGTGCCGGTGATATTGAACAGCATTTGAAGTCTGAAAAGCATAAAAGTGCCGATCGTGCCGCCGCTTCCAGTTCTTCAGTGTTAAACTTTTTCAAGAAATCGGACGCGCCAAATCGAAGGATTTGGATATAGCCGCGGCAGAAGGCGTCTGGGCTTATCATACAATACAAGAAAACCATAGTTTTCGGTCTAATGATTGTGCTTCGAAATTAATTCAATAATGATTTTGAACCGAAATTTACGTGCTCTCGTAAAAAATCAGAAGCTATTGTAGTAAATATTTTGGCGAGTACAGCGATGAAAGAATTAAAAGATGAACTTGATAAGTCCAATTGTATTATAATTCTAAACGACGCTTCAAATCACGGTAACAAGCAAATATACCCTATTGTAGTACGCTTTTTTCAACCTTACGTAGGCGTGCAAGTAAAAATTTTAGACCTCCAAGACCAACCAGGTGAGACTTCAGAAATCATTCTCAATTATTTAAACAAAGTGTTGATAGATAATAAGTTGACAGGCATTTTGTGGGGACAATGCCAATGTCAATTTCGGGGGCGCAGCTAGGCGAGGAACTAATAATGTGTTGACGAAATTACAATCATCTCTGAAAAAGCCAATTATAGGTATTGGATGTGGAGCCCATGTAACTCATAATGCAATCAAATCCGCTGCAGACGGGCTACCCTTAGACTACGAAAGCATTATTGTGAAGATATATTCATTTTTTTTATATTTACACGATTCGAGTTGAAGCTCTAAAGGAGTTTTGCGCCGAAACTGAAACGGAATATCAAAAAATGCTCGGCTATAGCAAAACCAGATGGCTTGCTCTTATGCCTGCCTTGGAAAGAGTTTTAAAAATGTACCAGGCATTAAAAACCTGATTGAATATATTTTATGTTTGCCTGCTACAAATGCTCCAGTAGAAAGAGTATTTTCGTTTTTGTGGAATTCTGGACTTCCATTGTCTATAAAAAAATATATCTGAAACCAAAATAAAAGAAATGAAAATTTGATTAGTAAGTGGCAAGAAAAGAAAGAAAATAGCTGAAAAATTAAATTCAATGAATTAGTAGTATCTGAAAAAAGAAGAAATGAAATAATATTAGTAAATAATAAGTTGGAAAATGGTGAAAAAATAAAATTATTATACAATATACACGACGTTTCGGTTAGTTGGGTATCTCTAACCGTTCTCAAGTGTAAACTGATTATCAGAGTTTGGATTGATCTTTATATACTCCCTTGATCAGTTGTGCCGTGTTCGGCGTCTCTCCCATTGGGCGAGGGGAGGAGCTTGAGACCACTGATACGCGCCAGGATTGGTCGCCACGCGTTTTGCCACATTCAACACTGGGTTAACTGAAAACTTCATGGTTCTGTTGGATGAAAGCAGCTTCTTGAATTTTCGTTTTTCGCCAGTTTCTGTTCCCGGTGGATAATCCTAGCATCGTTCCCACTTAATGTTGTGATGTTTTGTCCATGCGTGATCAGCAATTCCCGATTTCGATGTTTCGGCTCTTCGTGTGTGTATTTGATGTTCTCCGATCCTAACATTAAGAGTCTCTTTCGTTTCACCGATGTATGAATCTCCACATTCACAGGGCACAAGGTATACGCAATTCTTATTGTCCGGGGTCCATCTGTTTTAGTTTTGGTCAGCCTGCTTCTTAAGGTGTTGTCCGACTTGAACGCTGTTTTTGATGTTGTAGCTGCTGAGCGATTCGCCTTATCTTCTCGGATATTCCCTTCACATAAGGTATGGTTATCATCTGGCAATTCGGGTTCTCCTCTCGTGTGGTTCTGTTCTGTTGACATTCCGCGATAGTCCTTGTTATTATCTTCTTGTTGTAACCGCTTTGTATCAGGTCCCTTTCGATGTTAGATTATTTCCTGTTTCCATGAGTCGGGGATCGCTGCAAATTGTTGTCGCTCTCCTGAACAGTGTCCTGATTATTCCTTTCTTCGTGCTCATTATGAGTGATTCGAAGCGGAGTTGAGGTATTGGCCTGTGTGTGTGGTTTTCTGTAGACTGACGTACTGATGTGATTATTGTTATGTTTAACCAGAACATCTAGCAAGGGTAGGCTGGAATCCTTTTCTTTCTCCATCGTGAATTTGATGGTGGTGCGAAAGCTGTTTATATGGTTCAAAAAACTCGTCCAACTCGGCAGCGGTCCCTTTTCCAAATGATGAAAGTATCGTCCACCATATCTTAGCCACATCTTTGGTTTCACTGGAGATGATTCTATCACTTGGCCTTCGAACCAATCCATGTAAATGTTGGCTATACTACTGGTGAGAGTGGTGATCCCATTGGTAATCCATCGTCCTGGGAGTAGAATTCTTCTTTTATCTGGAAATAAGAATTATTAATGCAACATCCCAACAGATCAATTACTCCTTCAATGGGTATAGATGTTCTGTCTGTCAGAGTATCATCCTCCTGTAATTTTGACTTGATGATATCCAGGGATTCCTGCCGTGGGATGTTTGGGTACATATTATATCTACATCAAAAACTGATGAGCTGTTGTTGGGTCTAGTTTGACGTCCTTGATCATTTCCACGAAGTGGCTGGAGTTCTTGACAAATGATGTTGTTTTTCCCTTGTAAAGGCTGGATGATTTTCAACAGAAAAAATTCGCGAGATTACTTGTTGGGGTGAATTCCTGGAACTAGTAATTGGCCTGAGAGGTATTCCTGTTTTGTGAATTTTTGGGGAGCCCGTAAAGATGAGGTGTCTTGCTATTGATGTGGTGTTAGCATTGTTCTAGTTTTGTCCTCCAAATGATTCTTGTATTTCTTCAGTGTCTTCCTCTCGATGCTTGGGTTGGATCCTTTGTAATTGGTCTATATTTCCCTTTTTGGATTACATCCTTGATTTTATTGTCGTATAGGCTGATGTCCATGACGACGGTGGCGTTCCTTTATCAGCTGGTTAGTATTTTGATTGATTGGTCCTTGTTCAGGGCCCTCAAAGCTGATTCTTCGGATTTGGTGATGTTGGGTGTTGGATTATTCCGTTTATCCAATGCAGTGCGGACTTTCCAGCGGAATTCAATCCATTTCTTCTTGATCTAGGTGGGCTGTTTCAACTGAGCTTATGATGTCCAGTATCGGAGTTTCCTTGGGTGTTATTGCAAATTTGAGACCTTTGGCTAAAACTTGTTCTTCCATGAGTGTAAGCTTGCGTGATGAAGTGTTAACTATGGTCCTTACTATATTTGGTACTGTTTTCTGTATTCCAGGATGTTGGTGCTCTTGAAGTCTGCGTTGTTTGTTTTCTTGTTTTCTTTCTGGTGGCGAAATCTATGCTTTTGGCCCGTCGTCTCAATTTTCTCGAAAATGGGTTCGTAGTCCACTTCTTCCAGAATTTCTTTGATTTCTTCGAAACTTTGAATTGCCTCTTCTTGGTATGTTGCTCGTTTCCACCTGTGGTAGTTTATCTGGGATCTCATTAGTGCTCTGCTCGCGTTTTCCAATATTCGGCGGGCTCTGCTTCCTACTATTTGGGTCTTGAGGATGAATCCAACGGGTATGATGTCGTTATCTCTTGCTGTGGTTAGGAATTTTATATGACATTCCTCTTTTGTGAGTTTGAGTCTGATCTTCTCGTATGCTCTGATAATCTTGCTCGTACCGGGTCCGTACCGGGCGTCAAGTGTTAGTTTGAATGGTTTCGACAATGTTTCTTCTGTATTTGTGGAATTCTGGACTTCCATTGTCTATAAAAAAATATATCTGAAACAAAAATAAAAGAAATGAAAATTTGATTAGTAAGTGGCAAGAAAAGAAAGAAAATAGCTGAAAAATTAAATTCAATGAATTAGTAGTATCTGAAAAAAGAAGAAATGAAATAATATTAGTAAATAATAAGTTGGAAAATGGTGAAAAAATAAAATTATTATACAATATACACGACGTTTCGGTTAGTTGGGTATCTCTAACCGTTCTCAAGTGTAAACTGATTATCATTTTTTTTTTTTTTTTTTTTTTTTTTTTTTAAAATCGTGGTGAAAACTTAAAAAGCGTTACCGGTTGAGAACCCGGCCTGTGTGGGATTCAATAGCTGATATATATAAAAATATATATATGCAGTATTGCCTACCCACTAAAAACACCTCTGTTCTTTCGGTTTCCGGGCGTTAGCCTACTAAACCTCCAGTCTCGCACTTAGATTAGGACTCACGTGCTGCGGTCAGCACTAGAACCTGTTCTCTTCCTTGTGTCTATATTTCAAGACCCAAGTGTATGTCTCTCTATCTGATTATCAGAGTTTGGATTGATCTTTATATACTCCCTTGATCAGTTGTGCCGTGTTCGGCGTCTCTCCCATTGGGCGAGGGGAGGAGCTTGAGACCACTGATACGCGCCAGGATTGGTCGCCACGCGTTTGCCACTTCAACACTGGGTTTACTGAAAACTTCATGGTTCTGTTGGATGAAAGCAGCTTCCTTGAATTTTCGTTTTCGCCAGTTCTGTTCCCGGTGGATAATCCTAGCATCGTTCCACTTAATGTTGTGATGTTTTGTCCATGCGTGATCAGCAATTCCCGATTCGATGTTTCGGCTTCTTCGTGTGTGTATTTGATGTTCTTCCGATCCTAACATTAAGAGGTCTCTTCGTTTCACCGATGTATGAATCTCCACATTCACAGGGCACAAGGTATACGCAATTCTTATTGTCCGGGGGTCCATCTGGTTTAGTTTTGGTCAGCCTGCTTTTAAGGTGTTGTCCGACTTGAACGCTGTTTTGATGTTGTACTGCTGAGCGATTCGCCTTATCTTCTCGGATATTCCCTTCACATAAGGTATGGTTATCATCTGGCAATTCGGGTTCTCCTCTCGTGTGGTTCTGTTCTGTTGACATTCCGCGATAGTCCTTGTTATTATCTTCTTGTTGTAACCGCTTTGTATCAGGTCCCTTTCGATGTTAGATATTTCCTGTTCCATGAGTCGGGGATCGCTGCAAATTGTTGTCGCTCTCCTGAACAGTGTCCTGATTATTCCTTTCTTCGTGCTCATTGAGTATTTTCGTTGATGAACAAATTGCGGACAATGATAAAAACCCAGTTACAAACACCATTTCTAAAGGCGATGTTGATAACTAAGGTCAATATAAAAAAAACTTGCCAAGAGTTCTATTCTTACTTAAAATCATCATCAGCTATATTGAAGCAGATCTGTTCCTCTGATAAATATTATAAATATAACTTAACAATTTGAATATATTTTTCAATTTGTACTAATAGGTAACTTTTTCTAAATAAATAGTTAAAAAAAAACTTTTTTTTTCATTGACTACCTGTTAATTGAAATAAACTAATGTCTCGTTTTGAGTCAAAAAATAAATGGTCACGTTAGTTATGACCATTACCGCAAGTTGAATACTATACTTTATCTACGACTATAACAATAAATACTAAGATACAAATACAAATTCACAATAGTTAGGTAGTATTAACTTAATTTCAAAACGTCAGAATTATTCAAGTGACATTAGCAGATGAGTGACGGACGATCTTACTTGGGATCTTAGTAGACTATATAGTGAGTTATAGCAGTGAGTTATTATTACTCACGCTGTTTGGTAATATATACTATTAATTGCTAAAACGCAGTTGGATAATGAATATATTATTCAATAGGAGTAGATAAATATATTTAGTTGGCCTTTAGAATCTGAAGAAGGTGAAGTTTCACCGAAACGTGCGTCATGCGTTATTTTATTTAATAAATGTGGAAATTGTTATTATTAACCATTGTTTTAATATATTCATTAATTTACATCATGTATCGGCCTAATCAATCCAATCTTTAATTTTTATTAAAAATCGGTTTAAGAATACAGTTTTGTTCGAAAATATTCAAATGAACCATAATAGTAACTATGGACATCACCACCTCTTGGTCGCTCCTTTCTCATGAATTTACCATGTAGTTCCACTTTCCACATTTCAATATATCAATTCAGTATGAAGAGGTTGCAGGTAAATCAGCAAAAAAGAGCTCAATTGATAATAAACTTTTATTAAAATCGAAAAACTGACACATAAATTGACCTCCACTACAAGGCATAATGTTTAGTATATTTTCCATATGAATAAATAAAAGGCACAATCTATACAAATATCTCATAAATAAATCTTTAAACTCTTCCAATTTGCATCCATTACAAAAATAGTATCACATCCGTATAATCACCACAAAATCTTCAACAGCAGTTCCACATATTCGACTATTTTCTGTCTATTGGTCAACGTTCATTGGTCAAGATTCCTTCAAATTTCAATGCATTAATTAAGAACTTTCCTCCAAAATAGAAAAATTTCGATAATTACTATAAGGCTTACTTAAATCTTATATTTTTGGTCATTTTTTAATGCATTCATAATCTCCCGGTAATCAATGCTTTTTCTATTGGTTAATAAATACGTACTATTCAAATTCAACTGAAACAACCCTACTGAAAAGAATGATTAACAACTTCAAATTATTTCCATCAAATATGAATTTTTTTAAGATATACATTTCAAAAAAATATATGTTGAACCAAGTATTTGATACATTTCAAAAATATAAAATTAATCAAAAAATTCTATTACTTCTATTAACAATTCTCAATATATGAAATAAGTTTCGATACGTAATCAAATTCATATTCAAGTGTTCCTAAACAACTATGAACAAAATTATTCCCAATCTGATAGGCTTCCTGACAGTCTTCAGCAACCCCTATCCGAAAATCTATATATCATTTTTTTTATTAATACCATCAGTACATCCAATTTATCACACCATGAAAAAGCATAATTTTGGGAGAATATCATAACATAACTGTTAATATGACTACGTGGAGAATGTTTTGCTATCTACTTCATACTTTTATTACAATTACAACCAGTTCAAACCAAAAAATGTCTTGATAATAACTATGAGTTAAAATGTTGTTTAATGTATCTTTAAAAAACAGCTAAACTGAGTAATATTTCATAAACGACTCGAGTATTGAACTGGTGGTAAAAGTAGTAGTAACTCTTGCATAAAACTGATTAACATTTTTCCTTTAAGAAATTATTGCATATCATAGACTATACACAACAATAATAAACATAATATTTGGTAATAGGGTTAGACTGTTAAAAACACAACATGTAACAATTGACTAAACATGCCCCAGAGACTTAGAAATACGAAAGAAACACTTTACGTAATTTGAATTACGATTGAATGCCCTTACTGAGAATTTCTGATAATTTTGAAATATTTTCGGTTTGTTTCAGAGGCATGAATGCCGTTGAGAACTTACAACTAATAACTGTACAAAACTAAAAAATAGATAGTCGATAACAAAATAGTCATATTATAACATACAATAGTAAGAGAAAATTATAATATTTAAAATATGCATTCCAGGTATACATTTCAAATATTGGTGGAACATAGACTATTCATTGAAAAATCGATTACTTCATGGAAGGGATTTTATATGTATTCCAACAAAAATCCATGGATCATTTTATAATGCATTTAATTACTCATGCAAATGACAAAATCCTTGAGCAAGGATTTTATCGCACAAACCATTACAGCTACATCAATTCTTTTCAATATATTTTTATTTAAGTTTCAGGTAGCAGTAGCATACGAAGTTAAAACAAAAAGATATCCAATGAATTTTCAGTACAATTTCACCAATTTTCTGAAACCGAACAAAATCTGAAGTACCTATTTTCAAAGTTTAGGAATGGGTTGTTGGGTCGTTCTAACACTCACACTGAAATGAGGTCTTTCATTTAAAATACCTAGTGCATCTACATTCCCAACCTGATTATTGCAATCTGAATGGTTTTCTCTCAAATATAGATGCTTATATATATCCATTACTATAACATATATCAAATGGAATATTATGCTGACCACCGTATTCGCCCACATAAAAGTACTTTTACTTAATTCGATATCTAAAGATTTTTGTCACCTCAATTTTTGAGTTATGGGTACATTGTTGTCATTTTCAGCCTAACATTAGTCAAATTATCATGAAAAGTTCATCATAGTATTTAATATCGAACTATGAGAAATCTGCGGAGTAGATTTAATAAAAAATAAATAAATATTCAATTGATTATGAATTATATATTTTATATATATATATATATATATATATTTGAATTCTTGATTTTTACCTGTTTATCGTATTCATTCCAAGAGATATTCATATTCAAAACAGAGATTCAAGAGTCAAGTAGTATTGTGACAACTACCGACGAACATTCTGCTGATGAAGATGGAAACTCCATTGAAACGTCCAATGAATTTTAATTTTAAAATGTAATGTTCGAAATAAACCTGTTATACCAATAATTGATATCTCTTGGAATATATATATATATATATATATATATATATATATATATATATATATATATATATATATATATAGGGTGTACCAATCTTACGACAAACTTCGGTATATGGGTTATTTTAAGAGATATCAAAAAATGATATCAACAAAAATGGTAGATGTCTTTAAGGTCCATATTTTGAAATTATCTCGAACTATACAGAGTGTTGCATAACTCCGTTACAAACTAAACATATGGTTTTTCAAATGAGTACCCCTGTATATTATACCGAATTCGGATTACTCACATTTTTTTGAAGCTTTTGATTCAAGGTTTTGCTATGTTATACAGAGTACCTACTTCAGAATATATGGACACGTTTATATGAAAATCGTAGGTAAATCAACGCTCTGTAGCTTATTGTGCGTTGGAGAAAAAAATTTTATTTTGCCTAACAGTGTTTCGTAATATGATGCAATATCTCCGTATTATATTAAATTTGAATTGTTTTTCATTTTGTATACAGGGTGGACGGAAACTCGAACCTCTCATTTTCTCTCTTATTTCAAATGGAACACCCTGTATTTCATAGCACAAATAGAATCTTCTATTATAAAACTTCAATTTTTGTGAAGCATTCCCTATACCCAAAAGTAATAAAAACAGAGTTATTTTGTAATATTTATTGTGAACCATAATTATAAACCTTAAATGTGAAAGCAATACACGTTGAATGTAACAAAAAATCCTAAATAATAATAAATCTCAATAAATAATTTATTCTTAACAAAACAAGTCACCAAAAGTATAATTCGAACCGTAATATTAAACTAAATGTTCAAAGTGTCCATCGTTAGCATCAATTTAAACGCTAACTGAGAAAATGTAATGGTTTCCAGCATTGCATTGATGTTAACGGGAACACTTTGAACATTTAGTTTAATTATACGGTTAGAATTATACTTTTGGTGACTTTTGTTAAGAATAAATTGTTTATTAAAATTTATTATTATATAGGATTTTTTGTTACATTCAACGTTTATTGCTTTCACATAATATAAGGTTAGTAATTATGGTTCACAATAAATATTACAAAATAACTCTGTTTTTATTACTTTTGGGTATAGGGAATGCTTCACAAAAATTGAAGTTACATAATAGAAGATTCTATTTGTGCTATAAAATACAGGGTGTTCCATTTGAAATAAGAGAGAAAATGAAAGGTTCGAGTTTCCGTCCACCCTGTATACAAAATGAAAAATAATTCAAATTTAATATAATACGGAGATATTGCATCATATTACGAAACTCTGTTAGGCAAAATAAAATTTTTTTCTCCAACGCACAATAAGCTACAGAGCGTTGATTCACCTACGATTTTCATATAAACGTGTCCATATCTTCTGAAGTACTCTGTATAACATAGCAAAACCTTGAATCAAAAGCTTCAAAAAATGTGAGTAATCCAAATTCGGTATAATATACAGGGGTACTCATTTGAAAAACCATATGTTTAGTTTGTAACGGAGTTATGCAACACTCTGTATAGTTCGAGATAATTTCAAAATATGGACCTTAAAGACATCTACCATTTTTGTTTGTATCATTTTTTGATATCTCTTAAAATAACCCATATACCGAAGTTTGTCGTAAGATTGGTACACCCTGTATATATATATATATATATATATATATATATATATATATATATATATATATATATATATATATATATATATATAATATATATATTTCATAATCAATATAAATATATATATATATATATATATATATATATTTATATATATATATATATATATATATATATATATATATATATATATATATACATTTTTTATGAATGTTTACCAGTTGATATCGCAAAACCTATTAAAAAGCTTGTCATTAATAAACTAGTAACAATTTACACATTAAAATATTGTTACAAAATGATTCTGTCAGTTACTAAGCAATGGAAGTAAAACTTGATTATTCATAAATTATAATCATCCGAAAATTATATTCATATTTGAAAAATAGCCATGAATTATAATTCGTATGTGTTGAAATATTTCACAAGTTCTACAACAAACTAAATGATCTCTTCACATGTGATCATATCGGCTCATCATATTCTCATAAACAGCAAACATAATGTAGCTCTTAATATTTTAACAAAATTTTCGAGCAACTTTGAGTTGTGTATAACACAAAACGGATTTATAAGTATGTCATCATATGAACTTTGGCACACACTGAATTATATTTATTTGGAGTTATATCTACTTAAGAAAAGCTTGTTTTGAAGTTTTTAAGTGAATATGGCTAGATTTTTCATACAAAATTTATATTCAATAAAATTAGTGTTACGAATTATTAGTCTGACTTCTAAACTCCAAGTGATGTTTCAAGAAATATCACTGAATAGAAAAACATGCAGTTATTCAATCTTGTTATATAAATATTCAAAAAACTTCAATAAATAGTTACAAAGTTCATTTTAAGGAAGTGACAACTACTAGCTCAGAGATGTGAGTAAAGATAGGCACATACTTTTGACATACTTCGATACCCTTCATAACATTTTGATTTTTTTATTTTGAAACATAAATTATTTAGTATTTACACTACTAAGGTCAAGGTGGAATTCTCATTCTCAAACTGATAACTTAGATTTTCAATTTGAGATTTTTCAAAACAATTTCAATTGGAATGTTTCAAAAGAATTTAATTTCAGTTCTGAAAAACTCGAAACATATTTTGAATAATGTTGGTTATTTGCTTCACGTAAACTCTTCACTTTCCCAAGTCACTCGCACATTATAATCGGTCATACCAAGTTTCAAACTTTCAGCTTCAGCGGCAATAGTGTAAACACAAATTTAAAAAAAAAATCATAACTGAATATATAGATAAACATATATATATCTAACTATATATATATATATATATATAATATATATAATATATATATATATATATATATATATATATATATATATACACTCTGCAAAAAAAAAAAGTATCGCATCACCTGAAAAATTTCTAACAGTTGCTACAAAAACCAATCGACTTCCGCCATCTGTTCTTATCAGTGAAAGAATGAAATCATAAAAGAAATATCACGACGACAATGCCGATAAGACATCTTTTTTTAGGGAAAAACGGGAAAACATGCTTTAACTACAAATTTACCTTAAATCAGTTCACTTCGAGAGTTGTTTGAAAGCAGGCAGGTTCAGTTTAATTGAGGATTTGTTAATCAAAATTGCATTATGGCACGACGCGAAAACAATCTTCGAAATTTGACTCGAGATGAAGTCGTCAGAATAGTCACCCTTTTTGAAAATGGACAAAGTCAGAGAGTCGTCGCGAATTTGTTGGGTGTGAACCAATGCACACAGTATCTCGAGCAGTGGCAAGGCACAGAGAGCTTGGAGGATTTGAGAGAAGAGCAGTGCAAGGTCGACCGAGAGCAACTACCCCTGCAGACAATCGTTTTTTGAGACAGGTCCTGCGTCGAAGGCATGTCACTGCTTCACAGCTTCAACATGATTTGGCCACTACCCGAAATACGCGAGTTAGCTCACAAACCATAAGAAACATCTTGAGGCAGTCCGGAATGAGACCCAGAGTAGCAGCTACTGGACCTCGACTCACCAGGAGACACCGTGTTGCTCGTTTGAGATTTGCCACGGAACATCAAAATTGGACCATCGTAGATTGGGGACATATACTGTTCACGGACGAGTCCAGATTTTATTTGTATACTTCAGTTCGACGAATACCAGTCTACAGACGTGAGGGTGAGCGCTACGTTCAGTGCAATATAAGACCGTCGACGAATTTTGGAGGAGGGTCTATCATGTTCTGGGGAGGAATATCTTTGAGGGGCCGCACAGAGTTGGTACTGGTGGATAGAGGTACGATGACTGCTGAAACGTACATTAGGGACATTTTGCGTGAACATGTCGTGCCTTACGCTCCACGTGTTGGTGATGAGTTTGTGCTAATGCACGATAATGCACGTCCTCACGTCGCAAGGGTAGTTAACGAGTACCTTCAAGAAATGAATATTCCAGTTTTGGACTGGCCCGCATGCAGCCCCGACTTAAACCCTATCGAGCATGTCTGGGACTATCTCTACAGAAATGTCCGACAACGAGATGCCACTCCAGCGAGTCTCGAAGAGCTTCAACAGGCATTAACTGAAGAATGGAATAATTTGGATGAGGATTATATCCAGAGGTTGATTGAAAGTATGCCAGGGCGTTGTGAAGGTGTAAGAAGAGCTAGAGGAGGCAACACGCGATACTGAATCACTCAGATTTTCAATTTTGATTCAATTTAATTTTCATCATTTTCTGAATATCTTTAAAAAGGAATAAAAATGGTTTATCTTGGGCACTTCGTGCTCTGTATTGCATCTGGTAATAAAAAAAACCTTTCAATTAAATTATAATGTCATTATGGATAGCTACCTGTCCCTGATATTTTTGCATGATGAAAAGTTTCAGTGATGCGATACTTTTTTTGCTGAGAATATATATATATTTCCTCTTATATCATTTCAAAATCGAGGCACTTTCTAGAAACTAATAAAAAATCCTGATCAATAATTAGAGATCCCTATTTTTGTTTCAATTAAACCAACAGGATATTTTGTTAATCAGAAGGAATATCAAAATATTGTCCTACGACTATTGTTTGTATTTCAAGGCAGCTTTCAATTTCCAAACATTACATTCTCTATAAGAAATAGAAAGCGATGTTGAGAAAATATAAAGAAATTCACAGAATATATAATACCCCCTTTAAGATTCGTTGATTTTCTGAGTATTGGCTGCTATTTCAGCCAGTGTCGCCAAACCTAACAAATCATTAAAACTTGTCCCATCTTCATTTTTCTCAAGATGTGTGATGCTCTGCTTATTCTTCCTCTTTTTCGAACCAACAAGCATTTGTTCTTTTCTCGATGCTTTTTCGCCAACTTTCAGATTTTCACTTGAAACTTTACGTAATTTCCTCTTTTTGCTTTCTCTCTTCTTTTGTATAAAGGCATCGTAACTCAGACATGGAAGATTGCTGATTTTCAGATCAAGATTGAAATTTGAACTGGGTGAAGATTCTGATGTTTCAGATCCACAAAACTCTTCTTTCTGATCTTTCGGAAATAAAGATAACATATCTTCATATTCATTTTGTACAAATGATATTTTTGTACGTTCGGCTAGGCGCTTAATGGTGTTCTCAAGATTTGGTGTTGTCATTTCTGGTTTAAATTCCAGTGAAGCTTCTTTTGAAATATCATTCAGTTTATTCTGAGTCAGTTTGGTATCTTTCTTGTTACCTAGAAAATAAGAGAATATATATATATATATATATATATATATATATATATATATATATATATATATATATATATATATATATATATATATATATATATATATATATATATATATATATATATATATATATATATATATATATATATATATATATTTATTCGAATTGTTGTTGCCTGTGAACTATTTCTAATCTCTTGATAATTATTAGCAATAACAGGCTTGTTCAATCTCAAAAAACTCGATTTTATTAAAAAGTTGACGTTTCGCCACGACATTCGTGTCTTTATCAAAACTTTTGAAAAATTGAAATTTCTTTGACATTTATTGATTTGAAAAAATTTGAATAGAAAAAGACTACTATGTTTCACTAAAATTTTTCAGCTGTGGCCGTTCTTTGTTATTTATTACGTGCTATTCAGTCCAATATTAACATTCAAATCTGTTATTATTAGATGGTAAGGGAAACCACAGAAACCTTTACCCACGTAATGTTCGAAATAGGTTCAAATTATTTTGATTTTGAAAAGTCAAAGAATAGGGTACTATTTATCTTTTTTTCCAAAAATTTCTCATTACGGCTGTGGTCGTCTTCAGTTATTAATTACGTGCTATTTAGTCCAATATCAACAGACAGGTCTGTTGAACCACAGAACTACAGAAACCTTTTTTCGACAACAGCCGAAAAATTTTAGTGAAACATAGTAGTCTTTTTCTATTCAAATTTTTTCAAATCAATAAATGTCAAAGAAATTTCAATTTTTTCAAAAGTTTTGATAAAGCCACGAATGTCGTGGCGAAACGTCAACTTTTTAATAAAATCGAGTTTTTCGAGATTGAACAATCCTGTTATTGCTAATAATTATCAAGATATTATATATATATATATATATATATATATATATATATATATATATATATATATATATTGCGGACATAAGTATACAAACAGGTACAAAGATTCCCACTAGAGTATCCGCAAATGACAAAACATATTACACTATTTAAGAAATATACACAAAAAAGCAAAGAAAGAACAGTAATTATTACTATAAGTAACATAA
>JARQZK010000883.1:132500-146294 GCA_030704885.1 Cynegetis impunctata | reverse complement strand
TATAATACAAAATTTTATAAATGTTGGATCTGTCAAAAGCAATACGCAGAAAATTAAACCATACCTATTTGGTGATGGCTTGGTTTTTTGCGGATACCGAGCAGCAAAAAGATCACATGTTCTTTTTATCATTTTATTACACTCTCCATAAATAATAAACAAATTCAGGTAATCTTCGTTTGTATAATTCAAGCGACTTGGCATGATTGTGTTACTATATATAATAATTTTTCGAATAATGACATCTCTTTGGAATTTGTTTCCATGGTAACCTGGCCGAGAACAAATATGGCATCACACGCCTACTATTACAAAATTTCAGGAAATCATTTTTTTTAACCAAAAACCATTAATTTGCAAATATTTCGAAAACTATAAGATTTAGGAATAGGCGACCTTATAGAAAGTAGCCCTTATTTTTGATACTGAATCGAATGAAATAATAAAAAATGTAGGTATTCATTTGAAAAAATGGACTTTTTGTAGTTTTTCAACATCCATTTTTGTAATACTTTCCTGAGCACCCTGTATATTAAATGTCAAAATACTATTCATCTTACGCAAAAACAGATCCACCTCTATTAGGAAATTTATCTTGATTGGGCAGTAATACCGTTTTTTTTAAAGAGAAATATGATTATTACTCGATCTGCATACGTAATTTTTGACAAATAAACTCAAATATTTCCGAAACAGTTGAAGATAGGTATAGGACATTATATATAAAATCTATCTAGAATTTTTTTAAACATCCAAAAATGTATTAGTACACAGCCAAATTTTCAGATATTTCCTATGTTTAGTTTTCCATATATCCATCGATGCAGTTCCTGGTGGGACACCCTGTATATATATATATATATATATATATATATATATATATATATATATATATATATATATATATATATTTATATATATATTTATTTATATATATATATATATATATACAAGGCTTTGTATTCTTTTTATTCAGGTTCATATATACCTACAGAGCAATCACATTGCAATATATAAAAAACATGAAAGACAATGATATTCAGTTAATTCAAAAGCTTCGGAGTATATAATATTTTTAATTTTTCCATTTTCTCCCAAAACAAAATTCGTCTGTCCCACATAGGTAGTTGAAAATCATGGATTATTCAAATTCAATACACACTGCAATACTTTGAAATCGGCATATTGATGGGAATTATTGAAAGGAAGTCAATTTTCTAAATTTCGATAATTCTTTTTGGATTTTCTTGCTGAATGAGGAAGAATTTCTTCAGCAATTGAGAAAGTCAGGCACAGGCTTCATATTAATACATTACAAAGTACATATTACTGACAATATATTATAGCACTTCTATAATATTATTCAAATCAAGGCTGCTACTTTTGATAAAAGTTTAAATTAAGGTTAGGTATGTGCAACAAATGAAATGCTACAACTGATATTTTTGTTCATTAAACTAATGAAATGAGTTATGCCAAATAAAGAAACAAAATTAACAAAAATTAAGTTCCATCTAATTTTCTTAATTAATGTGATTTCTGATTTTCTTTCTGTTTTGATAATTTTCCTGTTTGTCGTTAGATCAGATTTTAACAACAACTCAGAAATATGTTGCCCAATTAGATATGTGCGTAATTTATTATTTATATAATTAAAATTTGACAAATTATTATTCGAAACTACTTAAAAATTGAAAGGGCAGTTATTGCAAGAATGTGAATTCTTTTGGCACCAATTTCAAGAAGTCTACAAATTCTGCTGAAGGAATTCATATTTTTCTGCAAGAAAGGTTTTTCACCTGGTTAGAATCTTAAAACTTGCTCATGTGGGTCATTTATATTTCGATCGAGGACCACATTGTGGCTCGCGGGCCCAGGGTTGGGTGTCCTTTATATAAGTCGATTAAAACTTGGAAATCAAGATAAAATATTAAGTTTGCTCAACCGAAAGTAGTAAAAATATCATTAAAGCAGTATTAAGCTCTACATAGAACTTTTATCACGATGATAAAATTTTTTGTGAAAAAAGAATCCTCATCCCTAGTCCATTACACATTCCATATGTTGTATATATGGGGAGATAAAGTATCAATAACTTTTTCCAATTAAACTTTCACTCAGTGACACTTCTAATATCCAATTCATGTTTTAGCACACATATTTATCAATAAAAAACCAATTAATCATGCAGTGACAGCCTCCAGGGGTTGTGAAAAAGTTGAAACGAAAACACAGAACTGATGACCGACGACGAAACTATTGTCAACAACTGTCGCGCTTCTGAATCGAGCATTTTTCATAAAAAACTTGGGGTATTGTCCTTTCGATCGCAGGCGGTGTGTGGTCCATTCTTTGGTACGAACAGCCGAATAGATTGATTCGTCGAATTCGATAAATGCAATTCGTCGTGCTATATTACCGATTCAGAACGATTCAAATTACTTTTCAGTTGGATGCAGGCATTCTTGTTTCGATTCGTATATTATGGTTAATCGATGGTTTTTGAGAAAATTAGATTTTTATTTGTTGTATCGGATGTGCTATCCATTGACACTTCTGTTCAAGGTCTAGCTTTATATCCAAGTCTCAAAGTCGTGCAAAAACCATCATTCGCTTGAGAATTTGGATACCCACGGAGCAATTGAAATTTTCTTCGATTAGCGACTAAAATTAAGATCGTATCTCCAGAACGGCGAATATCGGTACTACTCTCTGGGCCATTAGCGGTTTGTTTACATTGATTGGTAGTGGTATTTACGTTAATTTCATTTTAAGTTTTCGGGCGTTTAGCTTCATATTTTGTGTTTTTTGGACTTCGTATTTTCCAGTGGTTTATTGTATTTCAATTGAGGAAAATATTATCTCTGTTCAACAGTTGATAACCTAACTACATCAAGTTGAAATTTACACTGTGAGTTTTTTTCATTGAACATGAAAATCAATAATAAAATGTAGGAGTGGACGAATAAATTAATTGGCTAGAGGAACTATGTATACATCATGAAAAGGATGTATGATAGAACACCTATTTATTTAAAAAGTGAGAACATTTTCAATAGTTTCAAGAAAACATCGCTGACATGGCAACTTTCTTTACCAACTGAAGAGGTTTTGAGTATAATGGACAAAACTAAGTACTAACCAACAAAACTGAAAGAAACAACATGAAATAAAAAAAGAATTAACATGAATACATTGCTTGAATATTTTGAACGTAATGAGTTATTATTTTTTTCAAATTTTTCTGATATATAGCAGCACTCCTTAAAGAACGGTACACTTCTGAGAGCAACTGGTTTTTCTTTGATAGAATCTTTGTTTTCCTGGTTATATAATTGGATATTTCAGTTTTTACCTAGCTATATAATAGAGTCAAGTTTTATTTTTTATATTCTTGATTTTATGATAAACTGTTAGTTTGGTTGTGCAAATAAACAGTATTGATAATTATTATTTTAATAGTATCTCTGGTTGTTACATGAAAGAAAGTACAATTATCTAGAATTTCTAGATGATGGCCCAAATTTAGATTCGGATAATAGTGGAAGCTTTTTCGTGGGAAGAGCATTGGAGACCAAAAATTCTACGTTTTCGGTCAGCTGAAAATTGTACATCATCAGTTGGTATAATTCTATATGGAAAAATCCACAAACTTACTACAGGGAAAATAATTATTCTCAGTAAACCGCAAAGAACAAACTCTCATATGTTCAGACACTTTTTTTCAATCTTCAAGTTATGAATCCACACATTCCTTCTGTCCATCATTTCCTTGTTTTCCAGTTTTGTTTGTAATACAACTTTGAATTGTTGTCCAGCTTTCCAAAAGGTATTTAAGCTATATTCGGGATTTTGTGCCCAAGATGAACAATAGGATACACAACAATAGTGATTCATCTCTTATAAACGATTATAAAAGATCCCAAACAAAATTAAACAGAACTACATCTCATACAAAACCCACAGCAACAAATCAATCTATGGCCCATACGTTAGTAATATTCGACAATGGTAGGGGGCGTATTGCTTATCTACGTTCGCCAATAATTGTTATTCTTGAACACTTGCAATACATTCAATTAGATAGTCGTAAAAAACATTTTTCTGAATGATAACTGGATTTCAATTGATATCAAATTCTTGATATTATGCAAAAAAACATACCGTCTAAAAAAGTTTCAAAGACCCCACATAGAAATTCTTGAAATTTTATGACGCAGTGAACCATTTTTCCTGAAAGATTCAAATTACTTTTCAGTTTGATGAAGGCATTCTTGTTTCGATTCGTATATTATTGAAATACTCAGTCGAGTTATGGTTAATCGATGGTTTTTGAGAAAATTAGTTTTTTATTTGTTATATCGGATTGGCTATCCATCGACACTTTTGCTCAAGGTCTAGATTAATATCCAAGTCGTGCAAAAACCTTTATTCGCTTGAGAATTGGGATGCCCACGAAGAAATCGAATTTTTTTCTGCTTAACTGTTCTTGAACGTAGGCAATACATTGAAATAAATAGTTGTGAAATACTTTTTCTGAATGACAACTTGGTCTTAATTGTTATTAAATTCTTGATATCATGCAAAAATTTATACTGTCAAAAGTTCCAAAGTAGAACTTGTTGAAATTTTATGACGCAGTAAATTATTCTTTCTGAGAAACAGTCTTTGCAACAATTATTGTGCTCAAGGTCTGGATTGATATCAAATTCTCAATATTAGGTATGAAACTTTTACTTTTGCATGAAATTATTCTAATAATGATTGAAATTCTGTTTAGCCCTATCAGAATTGTTGAAAACCTTTAACACCTTGAAACATTTTGTTGTGTATTTTTCCTTCTCAATGACACCTAGGTCTTAATTAAGAACAAGGTGTGAAATTTAAAAACTTCATATCAATTTATATATAAAATTTTCAAATTTATGTAAATTATTTATACGTACCTACTCTTGAGAAAGTATCGAAGTAGCAATTCAAATTTTCTTCCACATGTTTTCTTGAAAAAATGTTGACTCTTGTGGCAAAACTTTTGGTTTATACCAAATTCTTAATAGTATATAAAAATTTCTACGTTCTTTATGAAATCTTGTGTCCAAGCTTTTGGTTCATACCAAATTCTTAATACTATATACAGGGTCACTCACGGTGGATGGTAGGTTACACGTTTACGGAGAACGGGACATGAGATTATTCTGAAAATTTGGTTTCATGGGTAATTGATTTTGCTCTATCGATCTAAAATAATAATGGCGTTGCGGCGTTGCCGCTTATACTAAAAAGTAGCAGCAACTGTGAAATTTCAAATGAGACACCCTATATATTATTGCATTTTTTGCTTCTCTACCATTTTCCAATTGTTTTTGTATGATACTTCCCTATACCTATCTCCAGAGGTTTTCGAGAAATTAAATGGTTTCCTTATTTTTTTGTGCAAAACATAGCTTCAATTAAATGTTCATTACTAAGGTATTAAGATTCGTAGGACGCTGAAATTTTAGGTGTAGTTTACCAAGTTCCGACGTAATAGGAATATTCTAAGGACTTTGTTCTCCATTATACAGGGTCCTTCAAAATTTGCGATTTTAACGATAAATACAAAAATAGTGAAAAGTGCATTTTTTCAAATGTAATACCCTGTATATTATTGAATATCTCGAAAGAAAATTGAAATCTCTTTCAAATAATACATCATATTCCTATACCTAAAAAGTCAGGTTTCCGAAATAAAAGCAAGTTTCTATAAAAATTGGATTATTTAGCCATATTTTGTATTAGGCAGCTATGAAATGTCAAGAAAGATGGTATTATGAAAATTTGACAATTAGTCCATCAACAATAAAACGTTCGCGCGTTCATTAACGAAAATTTGATTTGAAAACAATCAAAATGGAAGGCAATAACTATTCTCATGAAGTTTTGATGAAGTTATTTATTGTACATGGTGAATGTGACCAAATAATAGCAAGAACATGCAGAAAATTCAATGAAATGTATACCTATTGACAACCAATAAACGAGAGAAAATTTGTACGTTTAAAAAATAATTTTATCAGGATGGGGCACCATCTCATTGCACTGGGTAAGTAACAACTGAGGTGTTCCAAATGTTCGATGATCGCTGGTTTAGACGTTTAGGACCATGGAATTGGCCTGCGAGATCACCCGACCTAAGGCCAATTGATGTTTACTTGTGGGGTACTTTGAAAAGAAAAGTTTACATTACATCAATAGCCAGTAAACAAGACCTGCGCCAACGAGTGATCAATTCCATCGAGGAGCTTAATGCCAATGAGATAAGGAGAGCATTCAACAAGTATCCGAATTTTGAAATGTTTGGAAACCAACGGCAGTCATTTTGAACACTTATTATGATCTTTTTCTTAACTTTAATACTTATGTCATTGTATTAACATGGTTTATTCCCGTTATACCGTTTTGTTATTTGTTATTTTACGTAATGCAAATTGTTTTTTATTAGTTTAGTAAATTTCGTTTCGCTTTCAGTATTGACCCATAAGTGATAACATTATTTTGTAAACGTACAAATTTTCTCTCGTTTATTGGTCGTCAATAGGTATACATTTCATTCAATGTTCTGCATGTTCTTGCTATTATTTGGTCACATTGACCATGTACAATAAATAACTTCATCAAAACTTCATGAGAATAGTTATTGCCTTCCATTTTGATTGTGTTCAAATCAAATTTTCGTTAATGAACGCGCGAACGTTTTATTGTTGATGGACTAATTGTAAAATTTTCATAATGACATCTTTCTTGACATTTCATAGCTACCTAATACAAAATATGGCTAAATAACCCGATTTTTATAGAAACTTGCTTTTATTTCGGAAACCTGACTTTTTAGGTATAGAAACATGATATATCATTTGAAAGAAATTTCAATTTTCTTTCGAGAGAGCGTTCTACGAATCTGAATACCTTAGTAATGAACATTTAATTGAAGCTATGTTTTGCACAAAAAAATAAGGAAACCATTTAATTTCTCGAAAACCTCTGGAGATAGGTATAGGTAAGTATCATACAAAAACACTTGGAAAATGGTAGAGAAGCAAAAAGTGGAATAATATATAGGGTGTCTCATTTGAAATTTCACAGTTGCTGCTACTTTTTAGTATAAGCGGCAACGCCGCAGCGCCACTATTATTTTAGATCGATAGAGCGAAATCAATTACCCATGAAACCAAATTTTCAGAATAATTTCATGTCCCGTTCTCCGTAAACGTCCAACCTACCATCCACCGTGAGTGACCCTGTATCAAAACTTCTACGTTCTTTATGAAATTAATCTAGAGATGATTGAAATTTTGTTTTGGCCATTCAAAATTCTCGAAAATCAATGATACATTGAAACAATATCTTCTGCGAAGTTTTAGTTCCATGATACTTATGATCAAGGTATGATTGATATCATGTTATTGTATTATACAAAAAACCTCCTACTTTCTTGGTAAATTACTGAAATAACTATTAAGGTTCATTCAGCTTAAGGAATTCTTGAAAACATGTCCATAGTTTGATCTCAAATACTTTATTACCATGATACTTGTGATCAAGGTCTTATTGATATCAAATTGATAATATATAGAAACCACTACCCATGATAAATTACCCAAAATAACAATTAAAGTTCAATTAAGTTTGAGGAAGTAGCGAAAACAGTTTGTTCTGAAATACTTTATTTTCAAGATACTTGCGATCATGGCCTTGATATCAATGTCTTAATATCATACAGAAACCTCTACTCCTAATTTCCAAATTAAAATTGATTATTCGCTCAATATTTGGTTCAGAAAAAATTTTTCTTCATGTTACTCGTGCTCAAGGTCTGATTGATATCAAATATAAATTTCTACTGCTTCAGGAATTTCCCAGATAAAAATTTAAGTTTCACACTGAAAAAAATTTTGTTCATAAAATCAATTAACGGCGATTGTTGCCCTTTTTTAATTGAACCAATAACGGCGTTAATGCAGTGAATGAAGGCATTTATTGTTTCAATAACAAATATTGTTGAACCAATGAAATGCCTTTAGTTGATTCAATTAAATCTGTTTCTTTAATTCAGAAGGAGAATTTCATTGATTCAATTAATTTTTCACCTATTCAATGAATTTTTTCATTCTTGTAATGAATCAAGTTTATTGAATTCCGTAGCAACTTAAATGTATAAAAATAATGAAAACAATAAACGAAGTTATTGATTTTCATAGTAAAATAATCTTTGAGACAATAAATGTGTTCATTAACTCAATTATTCCGTAGATTTGGAACATTTTTAAACGGATCTATGATGATGAATTGTATGCATTTATAATAAATATTCAAATATATATATATTATATATATATATATATAATATATAAATATTATATATATAATATATAATATATATATATATATTATGAATGTCGAAATTTACAGCCTTAATATATTATTAATCGGTACAACGTACATTTCCTATCCACCAGGCACACACCCGCCTGTTGTACGAAAAAAAACTCTTGAGTAGCAGAGCTCCATCACTAAGGTCGTGTTGAATCGCATCCAGATGTGATTCTAACGGATGGAATTATATTTGGAAAAATCACTCTTGAATAGCACACCGAATTGGAGAGAAGAAATTATATTTCATGAAAAAAAATTTCGTTGCATCGTGGCATGAATAAAAAAGTTGAAACCATTAAAGAACGTACCTCAACATCAACTCAATCCACATAACAAATTTTAACCATATACTGGAAAAAAAAATTTCGCGAAGTGAATCGTGTACTGATTTTGATATTTTCGTTCGCAACGAAAACAATCCAAATTCAACTCATTTGACTCGATGGAGCCGATGAGATGCCAATATGTACCGAGAAAATATATATATATAATATATATAATATAAATATAATATAATATATATTATGAGATGCAGGTCGGGATGCGATTGAATGAATAGTCCCCGCGCGTTTTCAGATCATGAACAATTTTTTGGAAAGACGTGGTCAAACGGATCGAAAAAACTATTCCCGCATCTTGCGTCCTTCGATACACTGCAATATAAAGTAAAATACAGTGTGTATTTTATGCGAAAATAGGACTAAAAAATATAATATGATATTTAAAAGTTCATAATATTTTCATAGATTTTGAGTTAGGAATCCAGTAGTTAATAGTTTTCCATCAGACGATGAGTCTCATCCCCATGTGGTCAAGTTCCTACATGTTATTCGTACTAGGCTATTATTCGTAGTAAATCTAATCAGTACAGGACGTCGTCAAGCAACTTTAATTCGGGTGCACAGAAACTTATTCATTTTCATTGAATATTTAACTTCTTGAAAAATTGTTTGTGTGAGTTTCTGGAATAATGCGTTCCTTCAACCATATTAATATGAATATAGCGTAATTGTCCCAATTAATAGGTTATTGTGACAATAAATAGTTCTTCGTTGCTTGAATAAAGCCAGTGTTATATTCAATGTTTAATTTATGAATTTTCAAAATATGATTGTCAAATTAATGAAAGATTATTGTGCGAAAAATGTGATGACACAAATAACGCTGTAGTTCCACCAAACAAATGTTTGTTGTTCAATGAACCTACAATTGCGCTCTAACGGTTATTTTTTCCGATTTTTAACACATTTAGTTCACGTGTTATTGAGGAAAGACTTTATGGTTATTGTTGTTTTCTAGTTTTACATCAAAAAGAAATGTGTGTTCAATAAGTAGTAATGAAAAATTTATAACGAATATTTCTGTCAAATGCTGTTTTTCTATTTGTTATAGGAATATTATAGGGTCAGCAAGAGAGGAAAGAATTTACAATGAATATTATAATTCTCAAGTCTTCCTTAAAAATAACTATGTCGATAACTTCCGAGAAAAGAAAAAAAGAAACGAAAAGTTTTGGTGATGTTGTGAACTGTATTTCCAATCCAATTTTAATTATATACTTGAAATTTACTCAATTCTAGAAGCAGAAGAAGATGCAGACATTTAAAGAATTAAAGTCCACTATGACGATTTTAAAGAAGAATGCGCCATTTTACAAAAATCTTTCAGGGTACTGTTTAGTAGTTTACTAAAACGTTTTGTTATTTAGAAGTTTTGGCCTAATACTTTTTGCAGATCGACATGGACTTTCAAATATTATTCGAAAGAGACGACTTTTTGGTTGAAATGCCTCAATATCGTGACAGTCTTAGAATTTTTGACAATGGGAAAAAATCTAAAGGATAAAATTCCTTTTGGGCATTTTGAAAAAGTTGAGTTGACATCCCAGATAGTGTGAAGAAAGTAAATAAAATCAACTGTGAAGCTATACGTTTTTCATACGTAAGTTCAAGTGTTGAAAGCTTAGCAACCCCATATCTATAATGAATCAACCATATAAATCTTTAATTTATATCGAAATATAATATATATATATATATATATATATATATATATAACAATATATATATAATATAATAGTTATATATATATATATATATATATATATACATAATATATATAATATATATACATATATAATATATATATATATATATACATATATATATATATATATACATATACATACACATACACATACACATACACATACACATACACATACACATACACATACACATTTACACATACACATACACATTACACATACACAATACACATACACATACACACATATACATACATATATATATATATATATAATATATATATAATATTATATATATATATACATATATTATTTCGCATATCAGTGAATTTATATTTTTCAGATGCAAAAAGACGCAGCCCTCCCGTGAGCACTACATGGATATTTTGTTCCCACGAATCAGATTTCGAAGAAGGATACTCTTAGCAAAAAAAGCCATCTAGTTCACCATAAGGGAAAATCTTACAGGAGGTGGACACTCACATTCAGTTCCTTAAAAATTCTGCAAGCCTTTACAACCTTTTATTATTTGCTGCATAGGAGACGATCCCCTTAATATATCTGAAATAACTGTATATTTCGATAATATCAGGTTTTATGTTCACTAGTTTCTTACGTGCTGTAGATATATGTTTCAAAATAATATACTTATTTTGACTTAGACTTTCCTTAGAAGCTAAAATATTTTATAATTCCTGGGAATGTTTTTTCTATGATATGAAATGTGACATTGTTTCTCCCAAATTCATATTTTTGAGAGAATAGATCATTGAATAAGACAATCAAGACTTGATTGAAGTATTTTTAATTATTTTTGTTCGCTTTTGCTATGTTAGGAATTAATGTATAATTTGAATTGATGTATAATATTTTCAAATCATCTACTAAGTATGAGATTCCATGAAAGCGATATTGTATTTTTTTATTTTTAGGATATTCAATAGATTTATTACGGAAAAAAGTGATGTTCTTTTTAATCCTGCATCTCTAAGTGAAGAATGGAAATATATTGTTATGAGATGAAAGTTCAATACTGTATATGTATATGTTATGTATATATATATATATATATATATAATATATATATATATATATAAATATATATATATTATATATATATTATTATTTATCATATATATAATATATAATATATATATATTATAATATATAAATATATATATTATATATACACATAGTTATTGTACCAACGATGACATTTTAATTCTCTCAATTAATTAAATTTTAATATCAATTATAACTGTTCTTTAGTACAAACAACATAATTCATACTGAACAAAAAAGCGATTATGTCAATTAAATATTTTTATTGAACCTAAAATTGCATTAATTGTTTGAACGAATAGTATTTATTTAACAATGAAAGTATTAATTTGCTCAACAATCGAAAATTCATTACACCAAACAAATCGTTCATTGTTCCAATGTTCATCATTTTTGAACTCATGAACATGTATTAATTGTTTCAATTATTGGTATTATCATTCTGCAGATGTTTGGCTCAACAAATATAGTTTTGTTGGCTCAATGAATGCGTTAATTGGACCAAAATTAACGTACAAATTAATTGTCCCAATGAATTTTTTTATTGTTTTAGATACATTTTTTGGTTCAGTGCATTCTCTCAAATTCAACTTACAAATTTCAACACACAATTGTAAACAAAAATTCGTGAAATGCATCGCGTACTGATCTTCAAAAACCTCGAAAAAATAGGAAATATCTATGTATAAATGGTGACGGTTGGAAAAATTTAAACAAATTTTGATATTTTCGTTCTGCCTTGGAAACCACTTCAGATACCAAATTCAGCTCATTCGGTGTGATGCGAACCGCTGGAGATGTCAGTATGTACCGGAAAGGATATTTATATGAAAATTAGAAATATCTAGGTAAAAATGGCGGCGATTGCAGAAATATTCCCAAATTTTGATATTTTCGTTAATTCGGTAAACCATTTCAGGTACCAAGCAAAGTTCAGCTTATTTGGCTCGATGGGAGCCGCTGGAGATGCCAATATGTACCGGGAAAAAATATATACACATATATATATATATATATATATATATATATATATATATATATATATATATATATATATATATATATATATATATATATATATATATATATATATATATATATAAACAGGGCCGTAGCCAGCTGCTATCTAGAGGGAGCTGAACATATTTTTGAGGGGGTTTTCTTTTACATAGTACTAAAATAAATATACGTGAAAAAAAAGACAGGAATATACAGCTTTTTCTATCTTTTTATCTAGTAAAGTATACTGGAGAACGAATATTCTTCAAAAAACATTATGGTTAAAATAAAAAACCTTATTCTAATAAAAAATAATGAATAATAAATGTCTCATAGAAAACTTTGAATGAATGAAACAAATAGAAATAAAAAATATTAGTAAAAAATAAAAATGTGCTTTCATCATCGAATATAAACAAATATCTGGTATCTTTTCTAGAGGGGGCTCAGCCCACTTGGCTACAGCCCTGTATATATATATATATATATATATATATATATATATATATATATATATATATATATATATATATATATATATATATATATATATATATATATATATATATATATATATATATATATATATATATATATATATATATATATATATATATATATATATATATATATATATATATATATATATATATATATATATATATATATATATATATATAAATATATATATATATATGATATGTAATTTTTTTTCAAAAATCGTGGTCTAGGAGGTCTAAAACGGATTAAAAAACTACTTCCGGACCTGACTGCTTTCCTCCAATACAATGTAATAGTACATATGTATTTTCGGGGAAAATACGACTAAAAACCCTGTAGATATGTCTGTAAATTTCCATCCCATCAAATTTAAATAGTAATATGTTACTTGACATTATAAAGCGATTCAGATTGAACACCACCAAGATTCGAACGAAGGCTCCGGTAATAACAAATATCGCATTACGGCGTATGACTGGTTGCATTCTGAATACATTATTATTCAGTCGATCAGAGATAGAACTTTTCCATACCGATTTCAGCTCAGCGTGTGTCAGATTTGCATGCAAATTTCTTTCAAAGTATATATTAGAGATTTAGCATACGCGAGCTCCGGTAGGTGGGGTTACAAAGGGGATGAGACATTTTATTCATTCGCGTCACTGACTTCCAGATCTCCTTGCTTGATTCTTAGCTGAATATTCTGATGAGGAACTGTTCTCATCGCACGTGAAATTTCCATTCCCATCGCAGAAAAATTGAAAGCGATAACA
>JARQZK010000883.1:102500-130000 GCA_030704885.1 Cynegetis impunctata | reverse complement strand
TATATATATATATATATATATATATATATATATATATATATATATATTATATATATATATATATATATATATATATATATATATATATATATATACTTGCCACTACTGACGAGACCAATTTAAAACACGAAAATGACTGTACGTATCAGACAATAAATATTATTGACATATATGAGCGTTCCTTCAAGACAGAATGGTGAGATATTATTCGATTTTTACTTAGATTTTAACTGTAGAATATCATATTTTAACGTGTTGTAATGGATTTAGTTTTTTTTATTTTATTGTATTTATTGTAAATCATTGGTTTTAAATTAAACTACTGAAGAAGGAGGTAATAAATAAAAAAAATTGATTCATCAGCTCATTAGCTACTGATTCAACTAATTTTGATTTTAAATTACAACTTCTGTTTTTCAGATTCTCTCCAAGTTTATCAACAATTTTTTTTTTAAATGTGTGTTTTTTTAACAGCTTTCCAATGGTACTACTGATGAACACATATTCCTTATACTTTGCAAATTATTGTATTTATTTATAAGCAAAAAACGGTTCAAAATGTATTATTTATTTATTGCTAATTTTTAAATAGTTTCCGAAAAAAAAATAACTTTCTGGGATTGGCGATTACAAGTAGACTATATTACCTTTGAAATGAGACCTCCAAGAGGTCTGTAAGTTGATAACTTTTCCCACAATAAATGGTTGAAATTGGGTCCATTTTACAAAAACGGGATAAACAAATAGAATTGTGCAACAACTATTCATAGCACATCGTCCACCTTGCGCACACTTTTTAAATACATGAAAACTGATACTTTTACGGCCTTAATGAAACAATAAAATGTTTAATTATTTGTTTATAATAATTTTTAAAAAAAACGCCTTTTTAGGGGTGACTGATTTTCATTTAGCAGATCTAGTTTAAAAGGTTTTTCAATGACAATCATTTAGTTTATAAAGCACTTTTCTCCATAACCTATAGTTTCCGAAATATAATCGAAGAATTGAAAAAATACGCATTTTTTGCACAAAAACGTTGTTATAAACAATTTTCCGGACTTGAAAATCGTTGCATTTCATAAAATAGAACTTAATATGATATTACGCTCTCAAATCAGTCATAAAATTGCAGCTACTCTTTTTTATCATTTTTTGATAATTTCCATGTCAGCCCGACTCGACTATAGAGGCTTGAGGTTTGGTACGTACATTGAGTTTATGTTGACTAAAAAAAATCTTTTTATGGTTTAAACTCTTTTTCTCAGCAGTGCTGCACTTTGTTGTGACTATTCCGTTAGAATTGCATCTCGATATGCAATCAGTATGCGACGCACTTCGTTAAATTTTTTCACATTTCCCGCGAAAAATACGACCTTGATGGAGCTCTGCTGCTCACGCCTTTCATAAGAAGATATGCTATACACATATTATTCGAGGTATTCATTTGAATATATTTGACACTGGAAGTAATACGTCAAATATTTCTTACGAAAAAAAAAACAAGTACCTATATCCAAATACTGAAGAAGTTCCACTTCATCATTATTTACTCAAGTGGAAGTAGAAATAATATTATGTATATATATTAAAATACGAGAGGTGTCATGGGACATCCGGTTGAAGCGAAATTCCTTTCGCAATGAATTATTACTATTTAGCAGGAGCAATACAATAATCTAACAGCAGTTAAGGGTAATTAAATGAAAAGAACTAAGTAATGAAAGAACTGTAATAAAATGCGTAACGAGAGGGATGCTTCTAACGAAGGCAGCATCTTTAGTATAGAAATATTTGTGGGAATTTTTTATTGAAGTTGGAATTGGCTTTTTATTATAGATAACGTATGATTTTGTAATGACGTTAGGTATATAAATGATTCGTATATGCGTATTGTTGTTATTTCATTAATGGAGGATGAATGGTGAAAATGATATAAACTTCCTGCAGAGATCAAAAACTGCGACAGTCTTAACCTATAACAGTGAATTATAGAAAATATCAATTCACTCCCACTCAAGATCTGCATACAAGACCTTATTAGATCTCTGCAGGGCAGCTTACTAGCCTTGGAGTGAATTGACCTGTTTCCTAATGTTAGCCAATACAAGTCACGGCTGAACTATTATATGGGTAATAACTCATAGCGCCCTCCACCAAAGATATTAGGAATAGACCGGGAGCCGAAAGGGTTTTTGCATGTATCATAGGCCCCACGACGAGACTTTGGGGGCTGATAGACAACCTTATTCCCGACATTAAATTATCGGTATGGCACCCCTAAAGTGTAGCTTTTAGGAGTGGTGAATTTTCAAACGTGTTATCTATATCCATGCCCCTAGATCATAGGCTCCACTTTGATTTTTGTATTATGTCGTCAAGCAAGTCGCCAAAGTCCGCAAACTCAATATGCCATACCAATATGGCGTCATTTAAGGTCCGCCATACTTACCGAAACGTGTAATTTTTCCACTGTGAATATGGATCATAGGCCCCACGCTGTTGTTTCGTGATCTTTGTTATCAATGAACTGTAGAACGAAGATCTCAAAACGCCATACGTCTGGGGCGTCGCCAAGTGGCCGCCATACTGGGGCAAACATGTCATTTTCAGCAATGAACATGTATAATAGGCCCCACCATGAAAATGTGTCTCCTTTGTTCATTTGAATGTCTTGAACAAAGTTTCGAAAGCGCCATACCCATGGCATGTCGCCAACGTCAGATATTGGCTTAAAAAGTTGTCACATTTTTATAGATTAAGTGTATCAAAGGCCCCACTGCCATACCGGTATTTTTACGTGTATTTTGAAGTATAAAATACGAACATATCATTGCCATACCCATGGCATGTCGCTAACGTCAGATATTGGCTTCCAAAATTGTCACATTTTTATAGTTCAAGTGTACTAAAGGCCCCACTGCCATACCGGCAATTTTATGTGTATTTTGAATTATAAAGCATGAATATATCACAGCCATACCCATAGTATGTTGCCAACGTGCACAATTAATCGTATATATATATATATATATATATATATATATATATATATATATATATATATGTATATGTATATGTATGTGTATATATATATACCTATATATAATTTTTTTTTTAATTTTTATGTATATGATAATATTGTGTAGAATTTTGTGCATGTATAGACATATTAAAAAGATACAACAGTGGTTATTCTCAAGCAAAATTGTTGTCGAAATGAATCCATGTTCACAGTGGAAAAATTACACGTTTCGGTTAGTATGGCGGACATTAAGTGACGCCATATTGGTATGGCATCTAGAGTTTGAGGACTTTGGCGACATGCTTGACGATATAATACAAGAATCAAAGTGGGGCCTATGATCCAGGGGCATGGATATAGATAACACGTTTGAAAATTCACCCCTCTAAAAAGGTACACTTTAGGGGTGCCATACAGAGAATTCAAAGTCGGGAATAACATTGTCTATCAGCCCCCAAAGCCTCGTCGTGGGACCTATGATACATGCAAAAACCCTGTCGGCTCCCGGTCTAGAACCAAAAATTCACTGTTTAGACCGAAAATGCAGAATTCCATCCAGAAAGAAAATACTTCCTTACATGAAGATGTCTACTCTATGACAGTGGCGTATGGGTATTCAATAATTCACTTTTGATTGTGAATGCAGATATCGCGTTGCGGAATACATAAAACCAGCTCCCTTGGAAGATTGTTTGATAATTATGAATTAACGAAGAATTTTCCTTGTTCACTTTATGATTCTCGTTTCAACCGATATACCCGAATAATGAAAGACTTTGAGGATTAAACAAGAGCCTTGTGAGAACCATAACCAGAAATCATTTATTAATCATTAGGCGGATACGGATTCAAATCACTGGTTCCATTAGGCTAGTCCGTGGACTGAAATGTGGAGCCAAACCGGGATAAGGGGTGCGTATCCCTGTTTACAATACTCACTTATTGCGAAACGATGACTGAGCAGATTTTCGAGTTTTTTACATAGTGGAAAGTACTGTAATTCGATCATATAATTATTTCATCTAAATGAAAAACTCTTTTGTCGTTTACAATGAAAACTGACAGTCACGTTCTCAACTAGGGCTACCCCATTTCAATGGGATTTCGGAGAAGAATTAGACTGCTTGGGGTGTTATTGTTGCCGGTATCATTGTTCTGCGACTTCCTCTTTGGAAATCAATCAGCACTTTTACTGAACGATTATATATAAATGAAAACATTTTTTGATTTTTTAGATAATTCGTAAATGAATCGGAAAGGCAATCGAAATTTTAAACCAATTAAATTCCGTGTAGGAGCTGTACAAAACTATATATATATATATATATATATATATATATATATATATATATATATATATATATATATAAATTATCATCTTTACGAATGGGATTAACGAAACTAAGGATAGGTAAAATTTTTACGTTTCTGCATCTAGTGCAAAGTCCTCTTCAGGAAAGCTTGGGAAATAATTTGGATACATGATATCGATATGCTTACTCCATGAATTGAAACTAGTGCTAGTATACCTACTTAAAGTTGACTATTATAAAAGGAACGAGGAACTGTAAAAACCAGATCTCAATAGCTAATTTAGAAGCCTCAACTTTCAGCTCCTCTAGCGTCGTCGAGAGTCAATAGAAATTAGCTAGACATAGGGAAAATGGCATATATATATATATATATATATAATATATATATATATATATATATATGATTATTCATTCGAGTTTTGATAAAGCCACGAATGTCGTGGCAAAACGTCAACTTTTTAATAAAATCGAGTTTTTTGAGATTCAACAAGCCTGTTATTGCTAATAATTATCAAAAGATTATATATATATATATATATATATATATATATATATATATATATATATATATATATGTTCAGAAAGATTTCCGCGGTCGGAAGTATTTGAAAAACTTGGTTCACGGAATGAACCGCGTAAAAGATTTGAAATTTGATATTGTCTCCTTATTTACAAATATCCCCATTGAAGAAACACTTTCCATCCTAGACACGAAACATCAAATATCCCCAGACAACCTATCCCTGATCAAACACTGCATGGCCAACACTTACTTCATCTTTCAAGGCAATTTCTTCAGACAAATCAAGGGAGCCCCAATGGGATCCCCTCTCTCCCCCGTCATAGCCAACATTTTCATGGAACATTTCGAAACCCAAGCTCTCTCGTCATTCGACCTTAAACCTTCATGCTGGCTACGTTATGTAGACGATGTCTTTGCGATCTGGCCCCATGGCGAAGACTCGTTGCTCCACTTCTTGAATCATTTGAATGGCATACATCCAAGTATCCAATTCACAATGGAAGTGGAAAACGATGGGTCTTTGCCATTCCTCGATGTCATGATCAAAAAACTTCCATCCCAAGGCTTCTCCTATTCAGTTTATCGTAAACCCACTCATACAAACCGTTATCTGAACGCCCAGTCTCACCACCATCCTTCTCAACTTAACTCTGTAGTTAATACCCTAATCTACCGTTCCATTCGACTATCTGACGACGAACACCGCGAATCAGAAATCAATACTCTAAAACATATATTATTACGGAACGGTTACAACAAATATCAAATCAACAAGAGCATACGCAAACACACAAACATCGCCCCACCTCTACCACCTTCCAATCCCACTGAACAAGAATCTACACCTAAATTATTTCTTCCGTACATCAAAGGAGTAACAGATAAGATCGCAAGATCTCTCAAAAATACAAACATCAAAACAATATTCACTACTCAACAAAAACTCTCCCATCTGGTCAGATCCGTCAAGGATAAAATTCCTAACGAAAATCACGGTGTTTATGAGATTCCCTGTTCCAATTGTCCTCGTTCCTATATAGGACAAACGAACCGACGAATTCAGGTCCGTGTCAAAGAACATTCACTTTCGGTAAGACACTCAGATATCGCCAACGCCCTTTCCCAACATCACACCCAAACAGGCCACATTATCGATTTCCCCAATACAAGAACTATTGCTCCCGTCCGATCTTTCAAATCCCGAATTTTCCGCGAAGCTGTAGAAATAGAAAAACGTCCAAATTGTTTGAACACCAGAGATGACAGTCACAGACTCCCATCAGCATGGAAACCACTTCTGAGTGGTCGCCATGTCACACCCAATCAGAGTGCATCCCGCACTGATGAGCGTGAGTACCCACACCCCTCCCCTATAAATACGGCCACGCGACGATCGGCCCGTCAGTTGACTCTGAAGAGTAGGCAGATTGAGACTTCAGAGTTGACAGGAAGCAGTACGGTTAGTGGAGTAGGCAGGTTGAGACCACGCAATCGTATTGTTTCCGATTCCTCCTAATTCGATTCGTGGAGTAGGCAGATTGAGGCCACGAGTCTGAATTATTTACCTTCTAATTCTCCTGAAGATGGCTTCGCAAAAGGAGCCGAAACGTCGAGATTTTTCAAATCTTTTACGCGGTTCATTCCGTGAACCAAGTTTTTCAAATATATATATATATATATATATATATATATATAGCTAATTCTTTTTCATTTCTTTTTTTCTTAGTGTTCGATTTTCCAATCTTCATTTAAATTTTTGTTTGTTTTAGAATCGTTTAAAAAAAATGTAAGAAAGAGTATCCCTCTTCTTCGAAGAAAATGTCAATATTACCAAAAAGTGCCTTTAATATCAGCGTAATTTACCTGCAAATTTGAAGGGAGTTTTGTACAAAACTCCTTCGAATACATGGGTTTTTAGATATCCAAAAATCCCTTGAAGACAGAATTTGAGATATGTTGTTCGAAAATAATTTCCAAATCTCAGTAATTTCCGCTTATGCACCTCCTTGCCGCTCTATTCCAAAATATTGACTGAATTAATACAAATTTTAATAGTTTTTTTGTTGCCACTAGAACAACCACTAGATTCCAAATTTCAACTCATTTGGTTTGATATGCTGCAGGAGATCCAATATGCACCGAGAAAAAAAATTAATATAAATATATATATATATATATATATATATATATATATGTGTATATACATTATATATATATATATATATATATATATACATATATATATATATATATATATATATATATATATATATATATATATATATATATATTAATATCTATATATCTACATCTATATATATATATATATATATATATATATATATATATATATATATATATATATATATATATATATATATATATATATATATATATATATATATATATATATATATATATATATATATATATATATATATATATATATATATATATATATATATATAAACTCATTTCCATTATATTCTTGAACCATTTTATTTATATTTTAAGAACAAAGTTAGTGGGTTTTTGGTTCAGTTAAACAATCTTACGATTATATATTTTTCTATTTTCATAAACGTTTCGGTATAACATCCACTTGGTCTGTATTATACTTTTCACAGTTCTCGACTAAAATTTTCTCAATTTTTGAGTAGGTATATGTATATGTTTATTTAGGTGTTTGTTATATATTTATATGATGTAATGCTGGGCTAATGATTAAATTCAAAGCCATTTTAGGGGCCTTTCCCTTCGAATTAAAAAAAAAACGTTTCGGTCTGTTACTTTGACCTTTATCAAAATGATTGGATCAATATGTTACCACCACTAAAATAATAGGAGACTTGACAACAAATTATCGTAAATACCAAAACAGGCTTAACTCACCACAATTGAAAACTTTTCACATAAATTACAGAATTACATTAACAATTTATAAATACTACGCAAAACAAAACTTGACAATGATCCACAGTAACAAATCTTAAAAATTTTTTGTCTACATAGACACGTCAGACTTCCCTTTCAGTTAGAAAGTGAAGCACCTGTAATAATTTCAGCTGTTCCTTCGTGTTTATTATTTGCTCAAGATGTTGTTATATATGTTAAAAAGGCTCTTGATATCTGTTTTATCATTAATGGCATCCGGGGATTGTTTTATAAAAATCATCTCATGAAGCTCACGTTTTCTTTTGTGGTATTCTGATTTCAAAATTTTTGTGGAGGAGAAATCAAATTGATGTTTTTGTTTGTACGTGTTTTTGCAAGGCGGTGGTGTTCTTCCGATCATATTTATGTCCATTCTATATATTCTATATATATATATATATATATATATATATATATATATATATATATATATATATATATATATATATATATCTGTGGCGGCTCGTGTGGTTTTTTTTTGAGGAGGCTACAAGAGGTGTTAAAAAATACACCATAGGCGAAAATTTTTAGGATTTCAAGGTCAACCGCCTTATAATTTGAAGAAAATCAAAGTAAAACAAGCACCCTAAGCTATTAATTTGTTTTCACTTTCGAGTGTCTACCTTGAGACCTACAACTCCTATTTACAATATTCACAAAAACTCTTCTCAGACAATTAATCAATTCATCTATTCATCAAATTTTTTTTTCTTTCACAAAATAGGTACCTACCTACCTACTTAACGAATATGTTAACAGCTGGTGAGAGCAAATAAAAAGTGATTATATATTTTTGAAGCGGGATTCTGCGATCTTTAACGTTAGCAAAATGATCTATAATATCCTCATAAAATTTTTTGTCTTTCGCCAAAAGTTTTACCAATTCCTTTTCAATAGACAAGAAACTAATATTTTTCAAACGATCCTGGCTCATTGAATTTCGTAAATAAGTTTTAATTCTCTTAAGAGTGGAAAACGAGCGCTCTACGGAAGCCGATGTCACCGGGATAGAAACAGTTAGATATAAGAGTTTATAAACTTGGGGTAAATCTTGATTCAAATCAATATCAAAAAGGTATTTAATAATCCTCACATGATTTTCATTTTACCCCAAAATTTCATTGTCATTATAAACAACACACAGTTCACTTTTTATGGCCACCTTATCAAAAAAAGTGTATTTTTGACATAAATTTTCCAAAAGGTTATCTGGAAAATTAGCCGAAAATCCGGTTAACAAATTTTTATTGAGTAAGTCGAAGAAATGCAGTTCTTTCAAATCAGAGAACCTTATTTCTATTCGACCCCTAATAGTATCCAAAATTTCATAAAATATTTGCTTATAGTAGAGCTCCATATCTGCGTTACTGAATTTCTTTCGTTTTGGGCTAAATTGAGTCGTATCATCAGTAGTTTGAAATAAAGAAAATAGTTTTTTAAAATAAACTCCTGCACGAAATTCTGAAATTTTTCCAAAAGAAACTTGAGCCGATTTCGTGAGTAAATTACATCTGAAAACTTGAGCTGTAAGATTTGAAAAACTATTTCTGTTTGTTCAAAAATTAATTTAAAGATGTTTAAAAAATATATAAATTCCTTATCTTGTAAGTAAGATATTAATCCGCGTGCTGTATTTAAAGTTACTTTATCGGTGAAAAATTCCTCACTTTCAACTAGGTATAGAATTAAATCCTCAAATCCTAAGCGGCCCCAAACAGAGACATTTTCACTAGTAAGAAGTAAACACTGCCAACAAAATAATTTATTTTTTGTATTTTTGTATTAAAACCGCGGTTTTGTTGTCTGTTACGCTGCACCAAATTGTTTAATTCAGGGGTAGGTCGCAATGTTTTTATCAAAACTTTATCCTAATAACTTAGTGCACTAAAGTTATGGGATAACAAATATTCCACTAAGTCACCATTGAAATTAACTTCAGTAACCAAACTCATTTTAAAACAATACGCGAGCAATATAAGTAAACACGCTGCCATTAGTAACTACGATCACACTACGATTCAATTAATGCTTTCCAACGAATTCATTCGATGTCACGCGAAATTCTATAGTTGTGATTGGTCGACATTGTATGAGTCTGTTTCTCTATCGGTGTTGCCATTTACATGTGTTTTGCTTTTCTATTGCAATGAAGTATTCATTCGGAGTATTTGCACCGTTGTTTGCTTTTCTGTGGCAGGCATAATGAACGTTGAGAATATACCTTTCTAAGCCTCCGCAGCGTTGCCACAAATCTTGAAATGAATGAAATGCAGTAAATGTAAATACCTTCTATCTTAATTAATAAATTATATTATATAATGTAGGTTGAAAGGAAGGTAGGTGCATAAAATAATATGATTTTGATTAATATGAATATGCTGAATACTGACCCTTCAATATAATATATTAGTGATGCACGGAATATTATTGAGGAGGCTTAGCCTCCTTAGCCTCCTTTGACTAGCCGCCCCTGAATTATATATATATATATATATATATATATATATATATATATATATATATATATATATAAATATATAATTATATATATCAATATCACACATCAAAACAATATTGAAAATCGTCCAGAAGGTCTTAAACGGATATAAAAACCACTCGAGCCCCTCACTGATGACTTTTAATACAGAGCAGTCGTCTATTATTTTCGGGGAAAATACAACTAAAAACTCATATTCTAAAATAACGTATAATATCTTCTACATAACTAGAACGTAACTCATTTATCAGAGAGCGCAGTCTGAGTAATTAAGTATCCTCTCAGTCTCCAAAACAGCTGTGATAACAGCTCCGGAGTCTAAATTACAAATTGCAAAATAATCAGATTTCCACTATATCGATTATTAATTCCATTATTTAATTTCCAATGGAGTGGAAGACGCGAAACGTCAGGCATCTCGGTTCATCCAAATCCAATTGGAGATAAAACACATTAACAAATTGTAGCCTAATTGGATTGGACAGCAATCTCTCGTGTTCAAGACTAGTTCTGGGCCGAGAAGCGACCAATTAGCTATCGGACTCATATCTCGCTTGTTTGGATATCCTGGACAAAATATTTTCATTCAGAAAGAAGGAGGGCCCTTCTGTTCACATACAGCGCATAAAGTAAACTAGCTACTCTCAATCTTATGCATGGTATATATATATATATATATATATATATATATATATATATATATATATATATATATATATATATATATATATATATATATATATATATATATATATATATATATATATATATATATACAGTGGCAGATTTACCAGCAGGCTGAGTAGGCTGGAGCCTAGGGCGGCAAATTTGAAGGCACGGCAAATTCAGTTCATAAATTTTTTTTTCGATTTACAAATTTAAAAAAAAAATTGTTATACACATACTCCGTGTACCTAATAATTATGAGTTCTTATTGAGTGCAACTCAATCTTGATATAATATCGATGTTCTATTCATGACTGCTGCAGCAAGTTTTGGTTTAAATTCATCGAATAACAGATATTTGAACGACTGCTACCTCACAATAAAAAAATTCCCTCCGCAAAATATGAAGTTAGACAATTTGCTGATTAGAAATTTGATAAATTTCATCAGTTCAATATTTTATTTGCAGTACTAAAAAGTTTGGAAAATCCAAATGAGCCTTAAGAGCTCATGTCGTACACGAATTATTTAAATTGAATGTTTACATCAGTACATTTGTTAAATTTTTCACAAAGCAAACTTTTTCAGCAAATTCTAATAGGAATGAATTAATTAAAATAATATAAAACAATACTTCAATTTTTTATTCAACGGCTTCTCTGCAGTCATTCGACTGGAGAGAAGAATTTTTAAAAAAAAATTGAATCGAAAAAATGATTTTTCGAAAGTTATTATGTTTACTGTGAACACGATCTTTAAAAATCCATCCGATATGGCATTAAAATTACTTTTTTTATATAAAAGACAGTGAGTTTATCTTCAGGGAAGGCGCAAAAATAATATTGGGTTATACATATTTGTGTACCTATCTGTTTTTGGTTTTAGGCTAAATCTATAGAATATCTTCAAGGGATTTATCAATTTATCTAAATCAATAATTTGTTAGCAAAATGCATTCGTGCAGGTGCAAATAGCGAATATTTATCTGATCTACATAAACCTTACGTAAAAAAGACTCAATATTCACATTCACCAAGAGCTGAAATCATACTATACTGTTTTTATGCTTTGGAGAATTTTCATGTTTTTTAATCTTGTCTACCAACTATTTGAGATCACGAACTCCTACCTTTATCCACTTTTCATCGCCTGCAAACCAAAACCACGGAGTCTTGTTGTAAATGTTATCAACGTTCGCCAAATGTATATTTTTTATGTAAGCTATTTTCATATTTATAAGTATTGTATAGTTTAAAGACATACTCACCTTACCTCACTTTAAAATTGGTAGGTACATGATTGAGATATTTTTTGCTTAAAACAATTTTTTTCGATAATTCTTTGCTGTGAAAATAAACAAGGATCTAACACGGTACACCATAGTTCTCAATAATACAAACAATACGGAAAAAATTGATGTAACGAGGATGATGGAGCACAAATCATAAAGTTGGGATTTTATTGATAGAAAATTGATATGATTGTGGACTTAGATATCAAAATTTAGAGGCGACCAAAATTGAATAGCCTACGGGCGGCAAATCTGTAAATCCGCCACTGTATATATATATGTATATATATATATATATATATATATATATATATATATATATATATATATATATATATATATATATATATCTAGTTGACCCGACAAACGTTGTTCTGCCATATAAATTATTTTTATCTATTCATCTATCTGCCGATGTATATCTACCTATCTAACTATATATCTATCTATCTAGGTAATTATCTATCTTTCTATCTATCTATCATTCTATCTATCTATATATCTCTCTATCTATCTATCTATCTATCTATCTATCTGCATATCTATCTATCAATTAATCTGACCGGGCAAACGTTCTGCCATATAAATCATTTTTATCTATCTATCTTTCTATCTATTCATCTATCTGCCGATGTATGTTTACCTATCTATCTTTTTTGTTTTTGTGGAGAGGGGAAAATCTGCAAACAGATTTCCTTAGATGGTTGCTCAGGGATATGTCGGGATGGCGAGTTGGAGTTGCCGACCGACTAAAAACCCCTCTCCGATGTTTTCCGCCTTTCTGGCTCGACGTCTATCTATCTATCTATCTAGTTATCTATCTTTCTATTTATCTGTCTATCTATATATCTATCTAACTATCTATCTATCAATCTATCTAACCCGGCAAACGTTGTTTAAATTATTAAAATGGCTATTGAAAAATATGGGCTGTTGATAGAAGAGTAAAAATTTAGAGTTGTATGTATTTTTTAAAGCAACATCATAAAAAAATTAAAATAAAAAATTTTGTTCAAAAAATTCATAAAAATGATAATCATTAGGAGTATGAAAAATATATTACGACCTATTCTCAAACCGACTATTGTTATTTTCGATTGCCATCTTGCAGCCCTATTGCGGATCTGTGGATAAAACATAAAAATGAAAATCGCGATGCAAAAATAGGGGTTGATCGTAGAAGGGTAAACAATTGAGAGTAATATGAATTTTTCTATTCTAAGTCATGACAAAATAAAAATGACAGTCTTGCCAAAAAAATTGAAGTTTATAATTTACCAATGGTAAATTCTATGTTAACTGATATATCGATGTTTGTGAATCTGTGATGTTCACGGATGTGTATGCTAAAAAATTAGTTAATCATATAGATTCAGTTTTGTTTATAGACGCCATTTACAAGTTTTGAGTTGTGTTATTAAAAGTCAATATATATTATAAAAGATTACGTTTTTCTTTTTCAAGCACACTGCACTTTCATCATTAACAAATAAAAAATAGGGGTTGATCGTAAAGGGGTGAAAATTCAGCGTTGTATGTATTTTTGAATGTTGTATCATAAAAAAATAGAAAAAAATTTTTTTTTAAATAAAAATTTGAAATTAAGGGGTGGACCTCCCTTACATTTAGGGGGATGAAAAATAGATTCTGTCGGATTCTTAGACCTGACCGATATGCACACAAAATTTCATTAGAATCGATCGGGTCATTTCGAAGGAGTTTAACAAATAAAAAATAGGGGTTGATCGTAGAGGGGTGTATGTATTTTTGAATGTTGTATCATAAAAAAAATAGAACAAAACATTTTGTCTGAAAAATAAAAAACAAATTTAAGGGGGATGAATAATAGCGGTTGGCCTATTCTCAGACCTACCCGATATGAATACAAAATTTCATGAGAATCGGTCCAGCCGTTTCGGAGGAGTATGGTAACTAACATTGTGACAGGAGAATTTTATATATTAGATATATATATATATATATATTTATTTATTTAATCTTGTATTTTTATTTTAGTTAACCCAATGTTTGGATAATTTGAATAAGCTAATATTTATTTGAGAATGTTTTGAGATTCACCAAGCCTGTTATTGCTAATAATTATCAAAAAGTTATATATATATATATATATATATATATATATATATATATATATATATATATATATATAGTTATATATATATATATATATATATATATATATATATATATATATATATATATATATATATATATATATATATATATATATATATATATATAAGAAGAGAGAGGTTGATTTATTAATCTGAACAACAGAAGTATCATTTTCTAGTTAACATAATAAGAATTGAAAATGCCACAATTACGAAGCCAAAAAGTTTTTTAGTCAACTTATCAGGGTCCAATACCCCATTTGGCAATTCCATTTTCAACCACGGTCCACGTATTATGTATACGTACAACGTACACGGTAACAATTGAAATGCCCGTCATGGCTCAGCATTGGCATTCCGCACCCGGATTTAATACGGTTGATATGAGGCAGTGGCTCCATCTATCACTACGGTGGCGGCAGCTCGTCCACAAAACGCAAGTCACCGCAACAAGCTGACAATGTGGATATTGTCGCACGTTCGAGTCCCCCCGTCTTCACAGGGTCCTGGAGGACTTCAATCAAACGGGTTACACGGGAAAGGCGGTGTTAGAATCGCCATCAGCCAGTAGGGAGTTTCAATTTCCTTTTGAAATTAATTTTCGCGAGGAAATCGAAATTAATTCATATTCTACATGCTGATAAAGAGAAAAGTTAATTGTTTGTTTGTTTGGAGAGTGACGTTCATTTTCTTGAGTTAGTTTCAGGTATACACGCTTGTATTATATTGCGTGGTATTCTAAAACATAAACCTTTTATGTCGCCCGGTAATCAGATTTTGATTTATAGATTAACATCGGAATAAGTCAAGTCGAGCAGTAACATGAATTTTTCGATTTACCATTATGAAATGCAAGATTTCAATGCGTTTCATTAAACGTATTTCGGTTTTTCCAATTACCAATCGTTAATTAAAACGAGAGGTGTCGTTGGACACACAGAACAAAGTTCCATTCGGTATATATTATGTATCTATCTATTGACTAACAGGAACAATGAAATAGATTACCAACGTTTCAGAGTAATTAAATGGAAAAAATCAGAATTCCTTATATATATATGTATATATATATATATATATATATATATATATATTTATATATATATATATATATATATATATATATATATATATATATATATATATATATATATATATATATATATATATATATATATATATATATATATATATATATATATATATATATATATATATATATATATATATATATATATATATATATATATATATATATATATATATATATATATAGTATAAAAGGATATCGACCGTACGGTATGAAATAGTAAGGAGGTTTATTGGGTGTGCGGTCTGTTATATATAAAAGAAAACTCTACTTTTCCTAGCTACTCAATATTTCGTCAAACTTTATTGACATCATCAGGAGTCTACTGTAAAGATTGAAAATAAAACAAAAATAACACCAGAATACAAAAACATCAAACAACTTACAGTTTAAGAGTAAAATTCAAACACACAAGGCATCACATCGACATGTTAAACAGTACTGATCACACAATGGGAACAAATCTCCCTAACAACTGGTCTAATTTTTTTCTTTCATTCTCATAGAGATAACACACATATATGTGGTGATTTTATTAATTCATTTTCAAACTAAATGAACCAAAAAAGTTTACGACGACATGTTAACTTTGACTGTACAATCAGGGTATGAAATAATGAATTTTTTTCCTCTATTTAGCCAATTTTAAAATATTACTGTAAATGCTGCTTAACTGACCTGTATCGGACTTAAAATTAATAGTGTTCTTATCCTTCTTTATGCAACACATTTCCAGGAATAAACGGTTTCCATAATTAGACTCTGTTTTCAAAACACTGACATTATTATAATCAAAGTTTATGGCCTGTTTTTATATAATGATCCACTATATTTTTGTTTTATTTTCAATCTTTACAGTAGACTCCTGATGATGTCAATAAAGTTTGACGAAATATTGAGTAGCTAGGAAAAGTAGAGTTTCCTTTTATATATAACAGACCGCACACCCAATAAACCTCCTTACTATATATATATATATATATATATAGAAAATATATATATATATATATATATATATATATATATATATATATATATATTTATATATATATATATATATATATATATATATATATATATATATATATATATATATCTGACTTGTTGTTGCCTATGAACTATTTTTAACTTTTTGATAATTGTTAGCACTAACAGGCTTGGTGAATCTCAAAAAAATATTTAGAATAATATTTATTCCATTTCAAGTGCGCGCTAAAAACACTAAGAATATTTGCCCGAATCAAACACCGCACAATTGAAGATGAATGAAACATAAAGACGATATAAAATTGCATTTAAGAGGTGTATAATTTCATGAAGGATATTTCAGAAGATAGTAGGGGTACTAAAAATATTTTAAAATGCATGAAAATGAGAATATTTTATATTCTGGTCCAAGAAGGTCCAAGATGCCATCAGTGGATTCAGGATTAATGATAGGTTAGGAGTAATCATAATGGGTAACCTTAAATAACTGAGCCCATTTTATGGAATTTAATTTGTTTTTATAGCTTTGATTACTACTTGCTATAATTTGAAAACGTTTTAATAAAATAAGACTTGTTTCATTGTGTTTTTGTTTTGCCAGGATGCACCCGCAATCAGAGTGGATTGAGAAAAAAAGGTGATTGATGACCTATCTAACAACCGAAGAAGAGCTATCTGATATTCGGTGTTATATACCTATAATTTTACGTTTATACAAATACTTTTTATCGATTTTTCCACGAATTATGTTGTAATTTCCTTATCTGTTTTCTGGAGTGAGTGATGCGTTCTTCACACGAAGTTATTATTGGATGGGCACACATCCACAAGCAATTTATTCTATTTAGTGTTGTTCTCCCGCTGGAAAAAATTATCGGACAAAAAGGGCGTAGCGTAATCATTTTTTCTTGGGATATCTCAATTCGATAAGGGAAATTGTTGAACAGGAAGATTTATAAGCTATATAGACTAAAACTGAAAATGATTCTTTTTCATGACATTTAAAAAGCTCCATTTGTCATGAATTCTATTCATTAATTCATTCAATTCTTGTATTTAGAAATTGTAATTATAAATCAAGGAATATGCATTTTTAGGAGATTTTATAAAGAAAATATTATAGTATTGAATAAAATTTTTAAATATGGTAAATTTACCATGTTTAGTATGAAATATATTGTAATAATGTCCTAACTTCTGATATATCTTCAACGCATATAATTAATATACTACGTCAGGTTATTTTATGCGCTACGAATTTCTATCCGATTTCAGATAAACCGTCATCTTCAGCGCATATCATACACATACTAACTATATCATTTTATTGTATGCACTGTTGCTTTCGAATCGATTACAGTCATCTCTTCATCTTTATTATATGACACTTTCGAACCGATTTCAGACATACCTCTATCTTCGGCGCATATAATAAATTAACTACGTCATTTTATTATATGCGCTGCCACTTTTGACCTATTTCAGACATACCTCTATCTTTAACGCCTATAATAGACTGACTACGCCATTTCATTGTATGCGCGTTGACTGTCTAATCGATTTCAGACATACCTCCATCTTCAGCGCATATAGTATACTAACAATGTAATTTTATTGTATGCACTGCTACTTTCGAATCGATTACAGTCATATCTTTATCTGTAGCGCACATAATAGACTAACTACATCATTTTATTGTATGCGCAGCCACTTTCGAACCGATTTCAGACATACCTCCATGTTCAGCGCATATAATAGACTAATTACGTCATTTTATTGTATGCGCTTTGACTATCTAATTTATTTCAGATATACCTTCATCTTTAGAGCACAAAGTAGACTAAACTTCATCATTTTATTGTATGCGCTGTCGCTTTCAAACCGATTCCAGAAATACCTTCCGATCTTCAGCGCATATAATAAACTAACTACGTCATTTTATTGTGTGTGCTGCCATTTTCGAACTATTTCAGATATACCTCTATCTTCGACGCCTATAATAGACTGACTACGTCATTTCATTGTATGCGCGTCGACTGTCTAATCGATTTCAGACAACCTCCATCTTCAGCGCATATAATAGACTAATAACGTCATATTCTTGTATGCACTTTGACTATCTAATTTATTTCAGATATACCTTCATCTTTAGAGCACAAAGTAGACTAACTTCATCATTTTATTGTATGCGCTGCCACTTTCGACCTATTTCAGACATAGCTCCATATTCAGCGCATATAATACACTAACTACGCTATTTCATTATATGCGCTGCCATTTTCGAACCAATTTCAGACATACCTCTATATTCAACGTATATAATAGACTAACTACGTCATTTCATTGTATGCGCGTCGACTGTCTAATCGATTTCAGACATACCTCCATCTCCAGCTCGTGTAAAAGACTAACTACGTCATTTCATTGTATGCGCTGCCACTTTCGAATCGATATAGGACAAACCTCCATCTTCAGCATAATATTTTTGAAAGAGACACAAGTCTGCAACCTTCCTCCGATGTTCGAGTGAATACGCTATTTTATCTAATCATTGTTTACGTTCATACTGCTAATGTTAAACACATGATATTCAAGCTTGAAATTGTTATGAATTTTAGTGAAAATGAAAAAAATTTCAGGTAAAACTTATTTGGTCTAGTAGAGCTCTAACGTTAATAAGTTGATACTGAATATCATTCTTGTTCATGAGGTGAAAACCATTCTTAAAAGAGATCTGAAATTACCCCGCAAAACATAGCTTTAATACAGAAAAATCAAATCAAATGAATTCTTCTTTCGTAAGAACAGTTTAAAAAAATCAAAGGAACCAAGTAATAACCCTCAAGCGAATAGTATGTCGCCTATAAGCTATTTAAAATCGGTCGTCCGATTCTCACGTATTGAACTCGACAAAAAAGGATATCTGATGGCCCTGAAATTGCTAATTTTATGGATTCAAATCATGAATAACGACAATTAAAAGGTGGTTTCAAGCATAAAACAAATATCCGTTGTGGCATTATTCTCTATAGGAGGTCTTTTTTCTTCAATTATCTTCATCAGAGTGTATCATCTGAATTTTCCTGTTTGATTTACACTTCAGTATAGAGTTTATATTTTTCAATGTATTGAACTTATATTATTCGTATGAATTACAAACAATAAAAACTAAAAGAGTTTGAACTCGAAATTGAATTGAAAATTCTATTTCAATATAGATACCTACATTTTTTGGAAAATGACACCTGAAATATCGGTAGTAATTGAATGATCACGTAAATATAAACAGAGCAGTTTAGAATATATAGAACTATCAGTATGTGAGAGAATGAGTTATTTGATACTGATATAAGCGGTATAATCCTATTGTCAGCTGTAGTAAAGGTTGCCAACCGTACTATAATATATAGTATTGTACTATATTTCAGGTCTGCGTACTATACACTCTTGAAGAAATATAAAGTACGCAAAAATGTTCAATAACATCTTACAAACAAATCCTTTATTTAAAAAGTTTATTAACACTACTTTACTTTAACTTTTAACTGATGCCATTGCATGTATCAGAAGTCATCTGTCATCATAACGTCAAACTCATTTTCGGTCTGCTTCATTTTTGTTTTGGGATTTTGTTTATTTTTATTAATTTGATGTTTTTTCTTTTGAGAAGTTGAAGTCCTAAATAAACTAGTAATGGAAAGTGGGAGCGATAACGAAAGTGAATTAACTTCGAGTGCGCCGGTTAAAAAACCCATTAAAAAGCAAAAAATACAAAAAAAGCTTCCAAAATATAAACCTGAGTAACAAAAAGTATATGTCTATATTACTGAAGATTTTCAAAATATCTTCAATTTAAAATGTAAATCCTGAAGTATACTAAATTTTTTTAAATCTTAAGTTTTCCTTATTATCGAATCGACACTTTGACAAAAGAAAGAAACAACTCCAAACAAATGAAACTTTTCATAAATGAATCCAAAATAATTTCAAGAGTCAATTTTGAAATTATTTGTTCATTCGTGAGGCACAAAACACAGATGATATAAAGATCGTAGAATCAATAGTTCAAATAACATTGACGTTCAGTTGTGAATTGGTCATAGTAACCCTGGACATTGCTGAAGAAGAAGAAATAGGAGTAATATATTCCAGTTTTGATGATTCTAATGGATAATCAGCAGGTATGTTGAAATGTTTCTCTTATTGTAATCCAAGCCACACACAATATAATTGAATTAATTTTCTCATCATAAACGGTTCTTAAACTATAAAAAAAACTCGTGCTCAGCAGAGCTCAATCAATAAAGTCGTATTTTTCGCGCGAAATGCATCGCGTCGACATGCGATTTTAGTGAATTGAATCATATTTTGAAAAATCATGCTTAAAAAACAAACCAAATTCAAAAGTGAAAAATAATTTATTTTCCAAACAAAAGTTGGAATCATTGAAGAAACGCACCTCAACATCAACTCAATCCACATACCCAATTCTAAAACTCTATCTTAATTTAATTAAAATTATAATTCGCGAAGTGCATCGCTTACTGATAGCGAAACAGATTGAGATGCAATTTGAACGCATTAGTCACCACGAACTGCAACGCGGTTGAGATACAGAGTTGAACCCAAAAAAGGATTTTAAGTCATCATAAACTCAATGTACGTACCCATTTTCAACCCTCTTACTCAATCTGAAGAAGCTGTGGAGTTCGGCAATTTTTCAAAAACCATGGAAAAACAAGAAATATCTACGTAAAAATGGCAACGGTTGGAAAAATTCAAAACAATCCTAAATGAAAATAATTCAAGTCATTTGGACCGCTGGAGATATCAATATGTACCGGGAAGGATATTTATATGAAAGAATTATCTACGTAAAAATAGGGCCAGTTGCAGGAATTCAACCAAATTTTGATAAATTTGTTCTGCAATGGAAACAATCCCAGGTACCAAATCAGCTTATTCGACTCGATGGGAGCCGCTGGAGATGTCAATATGTACCGAGAGAAAAAAAATAAAATATATACATATATAATTATATATTCGAATTGTTGTTGCCTGTGATCTATTTTTAATCTCTTGATAATTATTAGCAATAACAGGCTGGTTGAATCTTAAAAAACTCGATTTTATTAAAAAGTTGACGTTTCACTACGACATTCGTAGTTCATCAAAACTTTTGAAAAAATTGAAATCTCCTTGACATTTATTGATTTGAAAAAATTTGAATAGACAAAGACTGCTTGCCATCTAATGATAACAATTTTGAATGTTGATATTAGACTGAATAGCACGTAATAAATAACAAAGAACAACCACATTCGGAAAAAAATTTTAGCGAGACAAAACAGTCTTTGTCTATTCAAAGTTTTTCAAATCAATAAATGTCAAGGAGATTTCAACTTTTTCAAAAGTTTTGATAAACTACGAATGTCGTAGTGAAACGTCAACTTTTTAATAAAATCGAGTTTTTTAAGATTCAACCAGCCTGTTATTGCTAATAATTATCAAGAGTTTATATAATTATATATATATATATATATATATATATATATATATATATATATATATATATATATATATATATATATATATGACATGAAAAATTTTTCGAAATCGTTGTTTAGGAGGTCTAAAACGGATGGGAAAAATACTGCCGCACTTGACTACTTTCCTTCGATATACTGCAATCAGTGGCGCACCCAGGGGGGAGCCAGGAGGCTGCATATTTATAATAGTAATAAAAGAATTGAGATTAATAAGATGATAATTGTGAAATGAGCTCATCTACTAATATAAAATAAGCCCACTGGTCATTATCGGTCATTTATTAGATCTATTATGATGTACCGGATACGGGATGTGCGTTTTTTATTTGAATTTGAGGAGTAAATGTTGTTTATTATATGAATTTTACATGTTGATTTAGCGAAGTTTGTACAATAGGTAAATATATGTTTTGTTTCATGTTTAATGAATAAATTATTTATTTTCTTACTTAAATGTTACTTTTTGATTCTGCCCTTCCCCCTCAAAACTCAATCCTGGGTGCGCCCTTGACTGCAATAGTATGTATTTTATAGGATAAAATACGACTAAAAATATATTCTTGTCTGGAAGTTTCTGTCTCGTTTCGTTCAATAACTTAATAATTTTGTTTCAACATCTTAGTGTACAGAGGGAAATATCTTCTAATGCTCTAAATCATCCAGTGAAGGCGAAGCCCTCCTTGCGCTTCAAGACAAAATAACGGTCTTTGCCCATTCATGACGCATAATTAATTAAAATCTAATTGCACTTTCAGCGCGCCGTATAAAACTTGGTGTTCTGTGAAGGAAAACGTTGTTATTGGGAATATTCATCATTACTTTGACAAAGAAAGACGGTAATAGTGGCTGTTCTTCATTTCATGACCGACCCCTCTCACTTTTATAACTCAAGGAGCGCCCTCGAGAACAAACAATTTTAACATCTTAATTTCCTAGCGAACAATTATTTCCATTGTCGCTGACGATTTTATTGTAGAACCCGTTCAGGAAATCCCCTAAGTGGATATTAATTTGAATTATTACAGGGTTAAGATTTTAATTTTTATTCATAGGGTCAGACTACAAGAAAGTTTAGAGCAATACATTCCTCAGTTTAGTTATCGATTCTTGCTCTACGAAATTCTTACATTAAATGCGCCAGACTACAGGTATTGATACATCTGATAAAATGAACAATTTTCGAAACGAATTTTCTTATCGCACTCCATATGTTAGGCGAATGGAAGCTAGACCTTAGCATGATAAAACGTTACGTAAACTTCCCAAATTCAGCTGTATTCCTGAATATAAGTTGATATGTGTTTTGTAAGGTTATCCTTTCCACGCAGACGGCATGTTTAGTTTTAGATTAATTTGAAACAAAAACTATTTAATCTTTCTTTAAAGTATATATTCAGTTATTATATCACAAGAGTATCGAAAATAATCGATTATACTTCCGAGTCACGAGACGTATTTTGCGAAACATCCACGAGAGCGCAGCTCAAGTAATGTTTTGAGAAAATACGTCGAGTGACGAGTTCGGTATAACCACTATTTTTGTTTTCTCGAGTTGGTATTCGTTGCGATTATATACCGAATAAAAATATTAATTTTTTTGACAAAGGTCGAAACATCGTCAATATGAAAACATTCACATTTTGACACGAGGCGAAATACCAAAACGATTATATCACGTCGTCAAGGGTATATTCATTTATCAAAACGCAGTAGCTATGCAAAATTCATGGATTCTATTGGCTTATTCACACATGAGTTATATAATCTTGGGAATTTTATATTGAAGTTAAAATTGTTTTTTTCATTATGGATTAGATAGATACGTATGAGGTTGAAGAGGTGAATTGATAGTAATTTATAAGAATAGTCTACTATAAATGAACAGTGGCTTAACACCCCTTGTGGGGCTGCGCCGCATGAATGCTTTCTAGATCTGCTTTCTGGGGTAGAACAGTCCCCATCCTTCCTATAATTTCTCGCTAATTTTTTGCCATAGAGTCTTGTCCTTAGCTTTTTCTTTACTTCCAGCGACACCTGTCGCTCTTAAATTCTTCTTCACTTCTTCCAGCTACTTAGATCTGGGTCTTCCACGCCTTCTCCTACCACCTGGATCCCACTGCAGCACTGAGCAGAACCATTGCATCCTCTGCTCTTCTCCATACATGGCCAAGCCATTCTCTTTCCCTTCTCTACTATTTTCACTATATCTTCGCCGTATTTCATAGTTCACCCATTGCCTGTATTCATTGTCGTCAACTCTTATTGGCCCTAGGACTGTTCTCATTATTCTTCGTTCCACTATTCTTAATTCCACCTCTTTTCTTTTTGTCATTGTCATTATTTCTGCTCCATAGATCATCACCGTTCTTATCATTGTGTTATAAATTTTGAATTTAGTGGCCCTTGTTAATAATTTACTCTCTAGTTGTTTCTCATTGGCAAGGAATGCCCTATTAACTGCCAGTATTTTTTCTTTTATTTCTGATCTTCGTTCTCCGTTACTGCGTAACCCCCAGATATTTGAACTTATCCACTTCTTCAAATTCGTGTTCACCCATTTTTATAACTTTGTTTTCACAGTGCTTACCCATTTTTATAATTTTGTTTTCACACTGCTTTCCAAATCTCAATATCTTTGTTTTGTTGCTGTTTATTTCTAATCCCTATAATAATCTACTATCTAATCGTAAAATGTTAATCAGGAAACAATTCTGGTCATCTACAGAATTACTATAATCCTTCGTTGTGCATAATAATAAATATATTTCAGATCGTTGTGATGATAGCATTGTTATTCATTGTTCTCACTGTATGTTTTTATGTTGATATTGTTATCAGAAGATAACAAGTATATAATGTATAAGTAATATATGAATCTCAATATAAACTATTCTGATTTATTCCTCAATGAATTACTTTCAAACATTGTTAATTAGCTACTGTCCAATCGATTTCAGACAAACTTCCATCTTCAGCTTCCGTCATCATATCTTTAAAAGAGACACAAGTCTGCAACCTTCCTCCGATATTCGGGTGAATACGCCATTTTATATGATCATTGTTTACGTTCATATTGCCAATATCAAAAACATTATATTCAAGCTTGAAAATGTTATGAACTTTGGTCGAATTTCAGTAAGTAGTAATAAAAAAAATTCTGGTGAATCTTATTTGTTTTAGTAGAGCTGAAGTCTTTATAAGTTGATACTGTATATCATTCTGAACATGACTATTACATAAAGTTGTCCATGAGGTGAAAAGTATAATAACAAACCATTCTTGAGAGAGATCTAAAATTACCCCGCAAAATATAGTTTTAATACAGAAAAATCAAATTAAATAAATTATTCTCTCGTGAGAAAAGTGTAAAAAAATCAAAGGAAACAAGTAAAATAAAAACATTTTGTTATTCTGAATTCTGATTATACTTTGCTCTCCTGAAAAGATCAACTTTTTAAATAGTTTTCATTCGTACTTGAAGTAATATATAAAGCTTTGTTAATAAATTCCATTGTGTCTGCTCTTTAATGCAGAATATATATATATATATATATATATATATATATATATATATATATATATATATATATATATATATATTTATATATATATATATATATATATATATATATATATATATATTCTTTTTTCATTATACCATGTTGATTATCTTGAATTATTAATATGAGAATATAATGGTAGAGCACTCACTTATTGATCTAGTAAATGCTGATTCTATATATCATAAAAAGCACACATTATCCGTATAATAATCATATACTTCAGACTCAGAGAAATATTAAATTCAAATCATTGAAATGAAAAAATTCATAGAAATGAATAAATTAGGTTGATTTTGAGACACATAGTGAGTTCTATTGAAAAGTTATTTGATAATTTTCAATTGATTTTCTCTATTCCAATTCGTTTTGAATGTACTGCTCAGTGTGATCAGGCCAAAAAGTATGTACCTATGCTGAACATAATTTGGAGAACTTTGCGAAATATCGCTCCAAGTATTTTTTCAGCGCTGTCTCTCGTAGTTGCGGCCGGAATCAGCACTATAGGACCGAGTGTTCTTTATTTCAATCCTTTAAGTGGGTAACTTGCCTGCGGCTTTTCGTTTATGGCATTGCTGTTCTCATAGATTCTAATTACTTTCTTTTCTCAAATTCGTTTTGATATATGTTTCAAAAAAAATAATTCACAAACTTCAGCGCAAAACTTGCAATAATTATTTACATTATTATTCTTTAATGTTAATGTGTAGATATCTATTTGGGTAAAATTTTTTGCATCTTCAAATATAAACTTTTTGACTAAGGAAATGAATATATAAAACACCTTTCTTTTCGAATAACATTGTTTTCAGAGCCCAGCCCTCTTTCTTTTACAGAATTGAAGCATTTTAACTCGCACTAATAACGAAAAGTGCTGTTTCTAGAAGTATACAGCAAACCTGGCTGAATTCAAGAGCAATTTGTGGAATATTATTTCTGAATTGTGTTAATCGATTTGGGCTGGCAACTCGAACTCAACCTGTTATTATGATAAAATCACTTTAAAATTGGATATTTAAACCGATGCTGAAGCAGAACCATAATAGGTTCTTTTCATATTATAAATCGAGTCACACATGGGGAATGCAATTTTCCAGGCAGTCTAGATGGAAATTTACACAGGGATATTCACCTCCTCTACCAACAATCAAAAACGGGAACATTATTGCTTTCATAGAAAATTTATTCCCAGCATAAATATGTTTGAGCTCACTAAAAATATATTTGTTTAATTCTAAACATTTCATTGATAATAATTAATTATGAAAAAACTATGACTTATATAAAAGTTTTTGAATTGTGAATTCGAAATTCTAATTATTAAAATTTCCACTCAAAAGTTTTCCATCAGTAATTTTACTCGGAAAACTGCCATTTGAAAAAATTGTCTTGTCAGTATTTATCGTAAAATTGAGGATTTTCAAAATTATTTCGTTACGGAAAAAAATATATCCGATAAAAAAAAGCTTCTGTGTTTTTACTCTTGACAAAATATGTGTTGGAAAACTTACTCACACTCTATGTGCTGGCTTGGACATAACTACTTAAATATTCCATCAAATTTCGGATCGGACAAAGATGATGAAAACAGATTGAGGATTACCAATTATCATGAAACCTATTTCGAATCATAATATCTATAACCGATCAATACCCATTATTATGAAATGATGAGAGTTTGGTCCCTTGTTATTAATTTAATGGAATTCTGGTTCTCCTCAATCAAGTGCCCCAACTTATATATTCCTCTTGCGATGAGTTATGGAAAAATAAAAATGCCTTTTATTGCTAACAAATTCTCAAAGTCAAAGGCGTAGATGATTGTTGTCAGAAATACGAGTTGAAGTGATTGTTTATTTGTTTTTTTTTCAAATTAGTTTTGCGTTTTTTGATCATAAATATTACACATTCTTACCGGCAGTTCACTATC